>CM038112.1:5617545-5654659 GCA_001642375.2 Mentha longifolia
AACATTTTTAACTGTGTTATTAATTGTGTTAAAGTTGTTTTAAACGCAGGTCCATCTAATATTTTTAGAATCCGTTTAGTGTGTTCTCTTGATGGAAAGAAAAATGAGGAATATGAAATGGGTGGAAAATATTATCTCACAATGTGGTCCCACTTTTTTTTTTTTTAATCTCATATTTCTATAATGGCATATAAGTTTACATGTGGGAAAATATTATCACTCTAAGTTGAGATGAAAATATATATAGGTTGGAGTGAAAAGGGAGGCAAAATGACTACACGGGAATTTTTTCTTCCTTTCCCTAAAAAAGAATACACCTTTAGTGTCAAGAGATGGAGACGGAGAAAGTATTTAATATCCTTGCTAGTTGCAAGTTGGAATCAATTGAAGAATTAAAATTGTATGCATGAGATATTAATCTTCTTCCGCTATAGGCTAGGCCAACACATGTACACCTTATGCACTCACACTGGCGGATCTATTAAGGGGCTGCACTGGGCTAGAGCCCAGTGCAAGCCCAAAATTGCCACCTATATATATGTATCATATATATTATTAATAAGACATGTAGCACAACCCAAATAAATAAAAAAAGGTAAAAGCCCAACTAAATATTTGATTTTATTTCACAAAATAGCTTCATGAATCACGTTTCTCTCTCCTCTTTTAATCTATGCGGATGAATTCTCAATTTCATCTTTCCCCTTTTACGACTTGAGATCTTCTATTTCTAAAATGATGTATCAATAGTGTCTTAAAATTCAATTCCTATTTAGTTTTATGTAATTTTTTTAATAATTTTATTTTATAATGATTTATTTAGTTTAATTTTATGATTATTTTAAAGGGTTCACCCATATCCATTAGGGTTTATAATTTTTTAACATTTAATTTTACTTTTATTAGTATATCAGAGTTGAAAAAATCAAAACTAAAGTATATAATTTTAAAAAAATACAATTTTTTTCTTATAAATATCTATTATAATTTACAGTACTATATTATAGTAGTACTTTCATTTTTATAAAAAATAATTTTATAAAATTAGTAGAAAATTTGTATTTTGGAACACCACCATTTTGGGGATAGATGATACCATCTCATTTTACACCGTTAAAAACCCTTCCACCTTTGCACCTCTCATAAAAAAATGAAAAAAAAAAATCTCTTCACTGGTTTAAGTGGAGCAAAAATTATTTGCGAAAAATGTCAATATAAATTCAGTTATTGATGAATTTTATGGATTAAAGTTTCGTAGGCACAACTTATATGAACATCGAAATATTTAATTTTGATATATATTGAAATTTAATGTCACAAAATTTTACTTTCAGCCCACCCCAATAACAATTTCTGGCTCCGCCTATGCGCACTCATCTTGTTCTTGCTACGCGTGCCATCGTCAAAGGTTTTCGGTCCCAAGACAGCAAATGTAGCCAATATCTCAAGTTTGAAATTCGATTCATTTAATATATAGGTTACGTGTGGTCATAATTATGGGTTTTACCACCTTCTCAATAAGTCTCTAGAAGATTAGTTGTAAATGAAAAGTCAAATATGGAATAGCAAGATTCAGACAATCCATCTATACTAATGCACTCGTTCATCCTCATGAATATTAATACTTTCTGTCGGTGCGTGATGAATTAAATATGTATGACTTTGAAGCAAAAATACCTCCTTAACTTTGGCCTAAGAGTTCATATCCATTCTTTCTTTCCGAGGTCGTCGGTCAAGAAATATAAATGCATGCCATCAAATCACAATACTTGCTTATAGAAAGAATATAGAACAAATTTTCAAGTGTCACATATATATGCCTACAATTAGGGAATTAATCAGGCAAATCCGTTCAGTTTGACATATCGGATTGTCAGACTATTTGATTTAGCTAAAATCAAATTGAGTTTTTTTCGAATTAGAAATTTTCAACACTAATCTTAAGCCTTTAATCTTCTTGTTAATCGGGTCATTTTACTAAAATTTCGAGCTAGCCCTATCGAATTGTAAAAAAAAACCGAGTTATAACTTTTGTTTGGGTTACTCTTACTCTGAGCAATTTCGGGCGATATTAGCATCCCAATCTAATACATAATGGTATAATGCGAACGAGATTATTCAATTTGAATGAGTAAAGTTCAAATAATGTAAATTTGTAGTAATAGTTAAAATCTAAAACGTCCAATGTAAATAACTTAGGTTTGTACTACCTCCATCCCATGTAAGAAGTCCACTTTGCTTTATGCACGTATTTCCACCGAAACCTAGTACGGGTTTTAAAATATAATTTTGTAGTATCGTTTTTTTTACGGGATACTATGAGTGTCATAGTATCCCGTAAAAAAAACGATACTACAAAATTATATTTTAAAACCCGTACTAGGTTTCGGTGGAAATACGTGTCAAATAGTAAAGTGGACTAAATATATGGGATGGAGGTAGTAGAAACTACCATAGACTTGGCTCTAAATTTCAAGCAATGTTAGGCGGAGTTCGAACTTCGAAGGCCGTCGCTTTCCTATATATAGAAACCATGGATACGCTTCCAATTCTCACACCATGGCTTCATCAACTAAACTGCTTCTGCTCTCACTTCTCTCTCTCATCCACTTCCTTCCATTTTCCGCTGCGCAAACCGCCGTCAATGGCGCCTACTGGTTCCCGGATAGTGGCTTCGCCGCCTCAGCCATAAATTCCTCTCTCTTCACACACCTCTTCTGCGCGTTCGCCGACCTCAATTCCTCGACCTATCAAGTCACCGTCTCCTCCGCGAACGCCGCCCCATTCTCTCAATTCACGGCGACGGTCCGAGTCAAAAACCCTGCCGTCAAAACTCTGCTCTCAATCGGCGGCGGGAGCGCCAATCGCACCGCCTTCTCCGCCATGGCGAGCCAGTCCTCCCGGCGAAGCGCATTCATCAGTTCCTCGATAAGTTTAGCCCGATCGTACGGATTCTCCGGCCTAGATCTGGATTGGGAGTATCCCCGAACTGCCGCCGACATGACGAATCTCGGAATTTTACTATCCGAGTGGCGCAGCGCAATCGCCGCCGACGCTCAGGCGCGCGGGGTAGCGGCGCTGCTGTTGGCAGCGGCGTTCTATTACTCCTCAATTCTGCCGATTTGGGAGCAGAACATCGTGATAAACTACCCGGTGCAGTCGATCAACGCGAACCTGGATTGGGTGAACGCGATGGCCTACGATTTCTACGATCCGTCGTGGTACGGATTCACGAACGCGCACGCGATGCTGAACGACTGCTCGAGCCAGGTCAGCGGCAGCGCCGGCGTCGACGCCTGGATTCAGGCCGGCTTGAGCGCGAAGAAGTTAGCTCTCGGCGTCCCGTTCTACGGCTACGCTTGGCGCCTGGCGAATGCGAACAATCGCGGCATCGGCGCGCCGGCGACTGGAGCCGCCGCCCCGTACGGCGGCGCGATGACGTATAGCGAGATCAGGAGCTTCATAGCGCAGAGAAATGCGGCGGTGGTGTATAACGCGACGCTCGTGACGAATTACTGCTACTGGAACACCACTTGGATTGGGTACGACGATACGCAGTCGATCGCTACGAAGGTTACGTATGCGAAGCAGAGAGGGCTGCTAGGTTACTTTGCTTGGCAAGTTGCAGGTGATACCACTACTTGGGCACTTTCTAAACAAGGTAATTATCTTTTTTTTCCTTTTAATTTTTTTTGGTTGTTAATTGTTTAGTTTGAATTTGCATTGTATATTGTTAGTGTGCTTATATGGATTTGTTTACTTTTTTGATTATGCAGCTAAACAGTCATGGGAAGCATAAGAAGTTGGCATTTCTAGTATTAGTATGAATGATTATGGGATGCTAATTGCTAAATGAATACTATACGTACACTCCCTCTTGGGAAATAAAAAAAAGAGTAAACAAATAAAGAATATGTCTATTTTTACATACCTATTTTTGTAAACAAGATATATACCAAATTAAGTAGGTATTGTTTGTTTGAATCCAACCAATTGATAGAAAGACCAAATTAAACCAATAAACACATTCATAAAATATAGCATCAGGTTCAACCAATAAATAGGAGTTGTGATTTAGTATTACAATATAGAACAAGACAAATTAATAAGATCGCCAACTGAAAGTTATTCATAAAAATAGATGAAGATAGAAATATATTAATTAATCTGTTTATTCAATTAGAGTCAGACATATGTGGGTGGTTTTGTGTGGGGTGCCCACGATAATCTGCTTGAAATATTTCAGCATCCATTCTCCTTTTTTTTTTCAAAGAAATTTCCGACAATATCACCTACACAAAAACAGAAAACCATATACAGTATATACAATAATTTCAGATCATGTTCAGAAAAATATCATGTACTAATATCTAGTATCAAACTAAAATCAGATTCGACCAATTTTGATAGTATATTCTATTTCAGAAAGTTGAAATATCACATAAGATTTGTTCAATATATCCAGAAAGTAGGCTAAAGCTATAAATTTATAAACAAGATATATAGACCATGGTGTTCATCCTCTCATTTCCGACAAAAAAGAGTATATTTTGATGAGTTTAATTATCGAGAATATATAATTAATACTAAAAAATTAATTAAAGATGAAGTATGTATATGACCTGATCATCATATAAAGCATTGTCAGTTATGAACTGGTCTTCAGCTTCGGCAAAGTATATAGTTTCTAAGTTCTAACACAAAAATCATCAGAAATAATAAACAGAAAAATTATTCTAAGAAATAAATCAAGCATAAGGAATTAATTATAAGTACATGCAAGATCGTAGTACATTGACTTATTGAGCATACTTGGCGTAGAGAAAGCGGCCATAGCAAAGGACACAGCCAAAACCAAAACTAGAAGCTGCGTTTTCGCCATTCTTCGTGGATCGAACATATACTACAGCTTCAACGATCTATGTAGAGCCTGCATTAGAGTTTTACTAAGGAATAATTGAGTTTAATGTAGAGGTATGGCTTGCATTATACATACTTATACTAGTATACATTTTGTACATATTAGTTAGGTTTTGCAGCATATATGAAGAAAAAAAGAGGAAAAATATGTTCTGCCACCTAACTGTGATCATCACATCACGATTGTCCATGTTTGATTTATTATTATTATTATTATTATTATTATTATTATGATCGAATCGAAACCCATATGGTCAATTGTCAAAGCTTGATAATTAATTTGTAACTGACATGCACACAGTTGTAAACTTGTAATATGAATAATAATGTATTTTCATTGAAACTATATACTCCCTCCATTTCACCCAAATAGCTTTATTCTTTTCTGGCTTTTCTGGCACATTTTTCCATGTTTCTTGATGACATCATCAAGAAGCGTGAAAAAATGTGCCAGAAAAGTCAAAAAAAAAAAATGAAGCTATTTGGGTGAAATGGAGGTAGTATATATGTAACAGAAGATGACGACACATGTTTTTTTTTTGTTACGTCACAACTAATTACTCGACCCGTCCACGATCTGTTAGCCAAGTTGACTTTTTGACTTTTTTTGAAAGTTTGTGATGATAGATTTTGAATTGTATTTTTTACGTTTACTTTTTTTTATAAGGTACTATGAGTGTTGTAGTATCCTGTAAAAAAAAGTAAACTCCAAAAATACAATTTAAAATACATTATCGAAAAGCTCCAAAATCATCTATAAATTATTTTTGGCCAATAGATCGTGTACGCATGTAGTAATAATTAACTTATAATGGTCAACGCAGAAGGCCCTTCTAATATTCTGGGGTTTGTCGTATCATCTTTCGATAATTTGTTTTGCTTTCAAATTGAATGTCTAAATATATCTCAATGGTGTAGTTGACCTCGGGACTGATTTAAAAATAAAATAAAATGTTCTGCCATCTAAATCAAACTACTAGAACTAGAGAGTATATTTTTCCAAAAACTATATATGTATAATCATTACAATTTTACAAAACGAAACGTCCCTTAACTTTTCCAATCCCTACGTACGTAGAGGAATTAGCTAGAGGCAGATAACCTGCATAATCCTAAATTAAATAAAAAAATAATTAGAATATATATATATTTTTCTAAATCAATAACCGCTAATATCAATCATATCGTGGAGGAAGTTGGCGCATTATGAACCCTACCAAAGATAAAAAAAAACAAAATGAATTAATAAATTACTCCATATTCGGTAAATGCTTCATATTTGCGGGGATGAATGGAGTAACTTTTATTTCATATTTTTTTTAATTTTTTTTAATTTGTATTACCCGCATTTAATCTTTGGCCCAATGTTCAATGGGCCTCGGCCTAGCTATAATCTCAACTTGAAGAAAATAAAAAATAAAAATAAAAAACAAACCCATTAGTAAGATTTTTTTGTCCATTATACCCTCCAAATATTATCTAATTTACATATTATGCCATGCTCAAACTTTTCCGCCATTAAAATTGAAGTCTTTACTCAACACAAGTCTTTCGCACGCACACACAAACCGGACATCAAATGAACGAGCATATATATGCATATGTGATCGATCGTGGATTTTGGAGTGTTTTTGTGATGGTGAGATTTATAGAAAGCTAAGAACACAAGAATTTACGTGGTTCGATCTATGGGTAGATCTACGTCCACGGAGGGAAAAGAGAATGTTTTTATTGAAGTCTTTCTAGCTAGTCGAAATACAGTACCCCCCCTCTTATCTTACAAAATAGCTCTTTATAGAGAATTGAGGTCACGGGTGATTCATGGATGCTGCTCTCGCATGTCCGTCCGTACCCTGGGTGGTTGAGAAATCGTGGGGCAGTTGGCTGATTTTGTTGACCCGTTATTGGGCTTTAATCTGGGTGGGCTGAGCTGATCTTGGGCCTCTGGTCCACATCCTATCACATCCCCCCCCAAAAGGTCGGAGAAGCGAGGTCATTGTAGAGAGGTGTAAATTGCCCCGTGGGATTTCGACGATGTTGAAACTGCACACCGCCTCGTTTTGACGAGGTCGAGCTTGAATAGTCGTGATATGAAAAGACACGACTGTTGGTGTCAGGGTAGGTAGGATACTTGTCGCTCTTTTGTTGGAGCAGGCGGAGAGGCGGGATTTGAAAAGGCGTGCCTTTACTTATAAAAGCTTCCAGTGTACGCTAAAAAATATTTTTCCCCCTCAATCGATTTCCAATTGCAAGCGAGAGAGAAAACCCTAGACCTAAAATTCTGCAACCGCCGCCGTCCAGTTCAATTTCCCGGTGATTTGTAGTCGGAAAAAGACTTTGACAAGTAAGTACTTTCCTTGTAATGGATTCTTCTTCTTTTCCCCAAGTAGATACTGGTAGGGCCAGCGCACAGATTTCGCCCTCGCCGTCTAGGGTTTTTCCGGCGAGGGTTTGGTTAAATGTACATACACGCACGCTAGTTCCGCCAGCGTTTCGAGAAATCGAATTCCCGCCGGTGGTCGGGTCTAGTGCCTCACTGGCATGTGCCTCGACCATGTCTGTGTCTCATATGCAGGACTTGGCTCATCGTTTTTTGTTTCCTGAGTCAGTGGAGCTGCTCCTGCCTCGTGATGTCGATAGGGGTAGTTCGCCTCCCGTAGGTTTTTTTACCGTTTATGAAGACTATCTTCATTTTGGTCTTCGGTTTCCTTTAAACCGTTTTTTTGCCGAGCTCTTAGAAGAGCTCCAACTGTCGTTAGGTTAGTTGCAACCTCCTTCCATCAAGCAGGTTGTGGGTTTTTGTTTCGAGGTCAACCGCCGTGGTGGTACGCCTATTGTGGATTCTTTCCTTAGATTTTTTAGACCTAAGCTTGGTCCGACGGGGTGGGCTTACCTTTCCCCTATTAGTAGGTTCAAGTTAGGGACTCCCACTAAGGTGACGAACTGGCAGAAGAAATTCTTCTTTTGCCGGTGTGAAGGCGTGCCGTTGTAC
Source organism: Mentha longifolia (assembly GCA_001642375.2). Taxonomy (NCBI): domain Eukaryota; kingdom Viridiplantae; phylum Streptophyta; class Magnoliopsida; order Lamiales; family Lamiaceae; genus Mentha; species Mentha longifolia. The sequence continues at coordinate 5,625,458 of CM038112.1, forward strand.
CCCTGGACCACGGCCAAGTTCGTACCTCGAGACACTGGGAAACCAACCGGTGAGCTTGAAACGAGCTTGGTGAACCTCGGCCTCATTGAGAGGGATTATGCCGAGGCCGAGCTCGCAAATCACGGGTTAAGCCCATATAACTCCGTGTCCGATGTGGACTTGGGTGAGGCTCTGCTTCATTGATTTGTCCTGTGGTCTCTTTCATTTTTACTGATGTAAATCTTTTTTTTTTTTTTTTTTTGTAGCCTTGTACTTCGTCACCATTAGGGTGGTGTTTCATTTGCCGTGTTCGGCTATAAATAAAAAAGGCTCTCTGTTAAACCTTGCTTGTATTTATTCGGTAGCCTGCCCCTGAGTTTTACGATGCTTCCCACCTTGTTAGAGAAATATCCGAGCTTCGCCGAGCTGTAGAAGTAGCTGAGCTCGATGTTTCGGGCTGGAAGAAGCGAGCTGATAACATCGAGATCGAGGCTGAGGTGAAACTTCGGGCCGCTCAGGAAAAACTTGATGAGATGCATGCCAGATATATGGAGCTTGAAGACCAGTACCAACGAGCTCGGGACGACATCAAGACTTGCAAAGAGATCGTCGAGGAGCATATGGAGTACGAGTCCATAATTCACCGAGCTGGGGGATCCACGATTTCCGAGACTTACGATAAGGTCAAGGAGCTCCAGGCCCGATGCCGAAGCTACAGGGAGCAATATGGGAATGAATCCTGGCAGGTTAGAGGTGAGTTTGAAGAGCTCATTCGTGTGGCGAGCATTTATGAGACAGTCCTCGATCGCTTTCCGAAGTTGAAGCGGCGTCTGTCTTTAGAGGCTGGTTCTGCGACTTCAATTTCCTCCGATCCGGATCCGAGGTTGCTCGACCGTACTTCTAGAGAATTTTTGGAAGGTGAATCTTCGAGGTCTGCTGACCCGGACCCGAAGATTGTGACACGTCATTCTCGAGAAATTTATAGTCAAGAGCGGCGATCGGCGTCGGGATGGGGTCGGGGTCGGGCGAGCCAGAATGTCCGAGGTAGAGGCCGAAGTTCGGCTTCTGGACGAGGTCGGGGCAGGTTTAGTATAGACGATGTTTTGAACTTTAATCCCGGCAGAGATTTTGCTAGAGATTGGCTTAACTTTAGTAAGCCAAAGCCTCCGGGTTCCTCGTCTTCTTAATGTAACAATTGTACATTTATTTCTATTCAAATAAAACAGAAACTTTTGCATTCGTGTTTAAGCTTTCTATCCTTATCTTTAACCGAGGCAGGTTCCCTTATTTTCAACGAAGGCCGCTTTCTCATAGTCACTTCGTCTTGTGACGGAGTTTTGGCTTTCGGTCGACCACTTCGTCCAGAGATGAAGTTTTGGCTTTCAGTTAGCCACTTCGTCCAAAGACGAAGTTTAGGCCTTTTAGGTAGCCACTTCGTCTAACGACGAAGTTTAGGCTTTCTAGGCAGCCACTTCGTCTAATGACGAAGTTTAGGCTTTTAGTTGGCCACTTCGTCCAAAGATGAAGTTTAGGCTTTTTACGTAGCCACTTCGTCTAACGATGAAGTTTAGGCTTTCTGGTTGGCCACTTCGTCCGAAGATGAAGTTTAGGCCTTTTAGGTAACCACTTCATCTTAAGACGAAGTTTTGGCTTTTGGTTCCTTATTTGTCGAATTTATCGATAGGGGTGATCCCCTTACGCGCGTTTAGGTGTTACTCCGAGGCGGAGTTTATTTGCGTATCCTCGTTAGGATTTTAAAATCGAGATACTTAGTATAAACGAGAGAGAGAGAGAGAGGTGCAAAATGCATGCAAATTATTTAAACGAATTTTTTTTTACGAAGTCAGAATAAGACAAAATTTTTACGAAGTCAAAATAAGACAAAACTTACCAAGACAACTCGATTCCTACGACCTAAATGAACTTGGACATCACTCTCTGTTTATAGAAAGTACCTCTTCAAGTGGGTAATGTGCCATGTACGGGGTATGGGCTCACCAGATAGGTGGGCGAGCTTGTACGACCCTTTTCCGAGGACTTCTTGAACTCGGTACGGTCCTTCCCAGGTGGCTTCTAATTTGCCGAGCTTCTCCGCCCTGCTGACCTCGTTATTCCGAAGTACGAAGTCGCCTACTTGGAGCTGCTGATACTTCACCCGGCTGTTATAATACCGAGCTACTTGCTGTTTGTATCGAGCTTCTTGTATGTAGGCTTGTTCTCGTTTTTCTTCTAGCAAATCCAAGTTAGTTCGAAGTCCATCTTCGTTGTCTTGGGCCGCGAAGTTAAGTGTTCTGGGGCTCGGCAAACCGATCTCTACCGGGATCACCGCTTCGGTTCCATACACCAAGCTATATGGTGTTTCACCGTGTGATGTCCGCGGGGTGGTTCGGTTCGACCATAGGACTTGGGGTAAGTTCGTTGCCCAGTCTCCTTTGGCCTTATCCAGCCGGGTTTTTAACCCCTTGACTATCGTTCGGTTCGTAACCTCGGTTTGGCCATTTGCTTGAGGATGGGCTACCGAGGTGAACTTTTGTTGGATGTGGAGTTCGTCACACCATTCTCTGAATGTCCTGTCTGTGAACTGGGTTCCGTTATCTGAGATGAGGACGTGAGGTATGCCGAAGCGACAAACTATGTTCTTCCAAACGAAGTTTAGGGCATTTTTACTTGTGATTTGTGCCAATGGTTCGGCTTCGACCCACTTCGTAAAGTAGTCGATTGCTACAATGAGGAACTGTAGTTGGCCGGGAGCTTTTTCGAATAGGCCGACGATGTCAATTCCCCACTGCATGAACGGCCAAGGGCTTTGCATGCTGGCCAGTTCGGTCTGTGGCAATCTCGGAACCGTCGCATGGATTTGGCACTTCGGGCATTGTTTGACGAGGTCGGTAGCGTCTTGGAACATAGTGGGCCAGTAGTACCCCCACCTCATGACCTTTTTGGACAGGGCGCGGGCTCCGATGTGACTGCCACATGAACCTTCATGGACTTCGCGCAGTGCGTAGTTCGCTTGGTTGGGCCCCACACATCTTAGGAGAGGTTGGAGGTGGGATTTTCTATACAGTACTCCCTGCTCCAGTACGTACTTTGTGGACTTGGCCAGGAGCTTCCTAGCCTCGGCCTTATCAGTTGGGAGTTCGCTATTTAACAAGTAATTACGAAGTGGAGTCATTCAGTTCGGTCCATCTTCGTTTACTACATTGACTTCGGCGTCATCAATGCTTCGGAGTTGTACTTCTTCCACCGGAGGGATAGTTGATGATGATGTGAGTTTGCTTAGTGCGTCAGCTCGCTCATTATCTCCTCTTGGGATTCGTACCAACTCAAAATATGAGAAGCTTTGTTGTAGGATCTTGGCCTTATGGAGGTATTTCTTCATTCGTTCTCCTTTGGCTTCGTATTTGCCTAGTATATGGTTCACTATGACTTGGGAGTCGCTGTGAATTTGAATCGCCCTTATTTGGAGAGCTTGGGCTAGACGAAGTCCAGCGATTAGAGCTTCGTACTCCACTTCGTTATTTGTGATCGGGAAATTGAACCGGAGTGCGTGGGTGATCTCCTTTCCTTCAGGGCTGATGAGTAAGACTCCGGCTCCGCTTCCTTTGTGACCTGATGCCCCATCGACGTAGACCTTCCAACAGTCTTGTGGTGGTGGCTTCGGCGCCTCAGCCTTTAATTTATCCTTAGTGGGTTCAACGAATTGTTGTGCGTCCGTGAACTTGGCTTCCACTAAGAAATCAGCCAAAGATTGCCCTTTAATAGCTTGGCGAGGTACAAAGGAAATCGTGTGCTCGCCGAGTTCTACAACCCATTTAGCGATTCGCCCGGATGTTTCTGGTTTTGTAAGCACTTGCCGAAGTGGGAGGTCGGTTAGCACTTGTATCGGATGTGCGTGGAAGTACGGTCGGAGTCTCCTTGCCGCATTCACCAATGCAAGTGCGACCTTTTCCAGAGGTTGATACCTCGTCTCTGGTCCTTTTAGGGCTCGGCTTATGAAATAGACGGGTAGCTGATGACGTTTTTCTTCTCGTACCAGGACTGCACTGATTGCCTCATCCGTAGCGGCGACGTACAGGGAGAGATCCTCGCCCTCTTTTGGTACAGATAATGTGGGGAGATTTGCGAGGTACGTCTTTAAGCCATCGAAAGCTTCCCTGTGCTCATCGTTCCATTCAAAGTTCGGCGCCTTCTTTAGTATTTTGAAGAATGGGAGTTGTTTTTTGGCGGCCTTGCATAGGAAATGACTTAGGGCGGCTAGGCAGCCCGTCAGTCTGTGCATGTCATGAATTGACTTCGGCGCTCGCATTTCTTGGATAGCTCGGACTTTTGATGGGTTAGCTTTTAACCCTTCGCGTGAAACCCAACACCCTAGAAATTTTCTAGACCGGACCATGAAAGTACACTTTTCTGGGTTTAATTTTAGGTTCACTTTACGAAGTAGGCTAAAAACGACTTTGAGGTCGTTTACACAAGTGGTGATTTCCTTGCTTTTTACGACTATATCGTCTACATACACTTCGACAATACTACCGATGTGGTCTTCAAAAATCTTGTCGACCATCCTTTGGTAGTACCCCTTGTACAGGTCTAAGAAGCTGAACGCCTTGTGGCCAACAAGAGCTTCGACCTTCTTATCAATGTTGGGGAGGGGGTAGCAGTCTTTCGGGCAGTGTTTATTGAGGTCAGTGTAATCAATACACATCTGCCACCCGCCTCCTTGCTTCTTCACCATCACGGGGTTGGCCAACCAGGTCGGATATTTTACTTCGAATAAAATATCGGCCTTCTGCAGTTGGCGAACCTCGTCATGGATCACTTGATTCCTTTCAGCTGCGAAGGCTCGCTGCTTCTGCCGAACTGGTTTCACCTCAGGATCGATGTTGAGGTGATGAGTGATGACGCTTGGAGCCACCCCGGTCATGTCTAGCGGCGACCAAGCGAAGACATCTCTATAATCCCGAAGTAGCCGGATAAGTTGACTTCGAAGCTCGTTTTCGCCGACGAACCCTACTTTGACGACCTTGGTAGGGTCATCTTCGTATAATGCGACGTCTTCTACCGGCTCGACGGATGGATGCGACGTCGGCTCTACCTCTTCGGGTTTCTGTAGTTGCTATGCTTGGGGGTGTTGATTCCTAACACCTTGGAGTGCGACCTGCATGCATTCCTTAGCCTGTTGCTGGTTTCCCCGAAGCGTGATCACTCCGTTTCTAGACGAAATTTTAATCGTCAGGTGGTAGGCTGAGCAGATCGCCTTCGTTGCTATTAGCCAATCCCTTCCTAAGATGATGTTATAGGGGGAGCTGGCTTTTACGACGAAGAAGTGGATTATCTTCGTAGTGGACAACGGGCTCTTTCCAACTGTCACGGGCAGTGAAATGATGCCTTCCGTCGTCTTCTCTTGTTGCGTGAAGCTCTTTAGCGGCATGGGTGCTGGCCTTAGACGTGCTTCTTCAATATCGAGCTTATCGAAGCAGTCTTTAAAGAGAACACTCACGGAGGCCCCACTATCAATAAATATGCGGTGGACTAATTTGTTGGCCACTACGGCCTCGATTATGGTGGCGTCTTGATGAGGTACCGCATGGGGAACTGGGTCGTTGCTAGAAAAGGTGACGACCTCTTCCCTTTTGAACCTTTTTTGGGTGGGTTCTTCCCGCTGTTGACTTCGGGCCTCGGCTTTCAACGATGACCTCGTCGTACCTTCGGGCAGTCCGGTGATGGCCGTGATGACTGCATCATATTAAGGCTGATCTTCATCCTCATCCTCGTCGTCGTGCTTTGGCCTTTTGTCGTTTTGGGGGGTACAGTTGTTGCCCCCCTGTTTTTCTTTCTCTTGCCCTTCCCTTGAGGTCGGGCCTCTTTCTGGTTGCGGCTTTGGTACAGTTTAAGGGTACCGTCGCGTACCATGTGTTCTATGTCCAAGGCGAGGTCCCTGCAGTCCTCGGTTTCATGACCGTAGTCCTTATGGAGCTTGCAGTATTTCTCCTTGGATTGGCATTTCGACCCGCCTCGGGATAAGGGCGGTGGCTTCTCGAACAAGTTTGAGTGAAGCTCGTATATTTCAGCCCTGGACTTTGTCAGTGGTGTATACTGACTTCGGTCTTGGTGGGGCCGAGGTCCTAAGCGGGACTCGAGAGGTCCTCGCTGTAACCTTTCGAGGGCACTTCGGCGACCTTGCCCCAGGTCGGCGCACTCCTCTTTTTTCCTCTTATCGTTGTTTTTGGGCCGGTCTGCTGCCCGCTTTTTCCGATCGGCCTCATCCGCCTCCGCGAATGCATCGGCAATCCTCCATAGCTGCCTAGAGGTCGTTGGGCGTGCCTTTACAAGCTCTCTAAAGAGAGTCCCGGACTGAATGACATTTTGGAATGCCGAGATGAGCACGTCGTCGGAGAGACGATCGACTTTAAGGCTTTCGTTATAAAAACGGGCCAGAAAATCACTGATCGTTTCCCCCCGCCCTTGCCTTAAGGTTAGGAGCTGGGCTGGGCTGATTTTTGCCTCGGCTTTTTGAAAAAAACGGCATTCGAAAGCGTCAAGTAGGTCGGCATACGACCCTATGCTGCAATTAGGGAGGCTATCAAACCAGCTCCTAGCGTTGTCCACTAGCAGCTCGGGGAAGACTTTACACATGTAAATATCTTCGGCCAATCCCTGGTTCATCATGTTGTATTGGAACCGGGATAGGAAGTTGCTGGGGTCTTGTGACCCGTTGTAAGGCGGGATAGGAGACACTCTATACGTCGACGGGAGGGGAGTATAGAGTATCTTATTAGTGAAGGGAGTCGAGATTCGACCGTACACGGTGAATCTTCCCTGGTAGGCATTTCCTTCGTCACGCCGAGGTGGAATGGCGTTCTGACGAGGTGACGTTGATCCGCGCCGAGGTGAAGCGCGGTTGTTCCCACGGCGATTGTCCTGCCGCCTTCGGGGAAGTTCGGCCTCCCTGTCTCCAACGATCTGGAGACTTGGGGATCGCCTTTATGACGGTTCGACTCCGTCTTCTCTGTTTTGACTTTGTTGTCGATGTTGATCGACGAACTTACGAAAATCCTGCTCGTGGAGGTCCAGGTACGCCTTCAGTGCGTCTCCAAGCTCGGGCTGGAGTTCGGCGTTGCCGCGTCGGCTGCCACCTTGGTTGGGCCCGTCGCTACTAGCTGAATCTCCAGACGGAACATCTTCCAGGTGGCCTTCAGGAGTTCGGCGAATGGGCTGTTGGTCACGTCGGATTTGGGAAGCAGTTTTCTGAGCTTGACTAACGTCACCCTCTTCCTCATTGACTGGAGTGTAAGGCGGATTGGTGAAGGGGTCAGCTTGCTTCTGTTTTGCTTTGGCGGCGGCGGCAGCAATGGTGGCGGATCGGGTTGGTCTCACCATCGTATCTTTACTCAAAATGCGCTGATCGGTTTCACAAAATTTGAACTTCCCACAGACGGCTCCAGTGATCGATCGTGGATTTTGGAGTGTTTTTGTGATGGTGAGATTTATAGAAAGCGAAGAACACAAGAATTTACGTGGTTCGATCTATGGGTAGATCTACGTCCACGGAGGGAAAAGAGAATGTTTTTATTGAAGTCTTTCTAGCTAGTCGAAATACAGTCCCCCCCTCTTATCTTACAAAATAGCTCTTTATAGAGAATTGAGGTCACGGGTGATTCATGGATGCTGCTCTCGCATGTCCGTCCGTACCCTGGGTGGTTGAGAAATCGTGGGGCAGTTGGCTGATTTTGTTGACCCGTTATTGGGCTTCAATCTGGGTGGGCCGAGCTGATCTTGGGCCTCTGGGCCACATCCTATCAATATGCTTTATAGAGAAACAACTTGATATATATATGTAAATAATTACATGTATTAAGTTACATAAATAAATAAATAAATCAACCATTATCTGAAAATCGATTACAGAGCTGACATCATTTTTTCTCGGCCTTCCTCGCAGAAAGAAGTGTAATATTAATTTCAATATATTTTACCTTTGAGCAAAGCTCAACTGCGCCGCCGATCAAACAAAAGGCGGCAAAGCCGAGTAAGAGAGAAGTCCGGCTGCAACCGCGACACAGGCGACGGCCGATCTCCGGCATATTCGCGCCGACGCGGGGCTGGTGGCGCGTAGAGACATGGTCATGACGGAGGCGGTGAAGCCGAAGTTGAGCGCCACCAGAAATAAGTGAAAGAGCGTGGGCTTATTATGGAAGAAGAGGATTGGGACGGGGTTGCCATTGATGTACTGGTAACGCAAGTTTAAAAGCGTGAGGGCGGCGGCGATCCCTACCAAGAAGATGAGGTCTTCAACGATTTTGGGATGAATTTGCATTTTTCGTTTATTTGCATATTTTTGCAGTGCCTCTTACTTTTAGTTTTAGTTAAGATTAATTGTTGCTGTAGATTACCAGATTTTCCACGAAACTTGCTTTCCACACGCTCACGAAATCTTTGAGTAAATTCACACGGCTTTAAGAAAACTATTGTTTCATTAAATAAGTGCAAAGTCAAGAGCACAAGATTGCATATTTGTTTAAACTTTTGTTAATATTTGGTGGAACACTTCACTTGTGTATCATTTGTTTTTCTTTAATTTTCAATTCCTTGTATTTTAATTTAGATCAATCTTACAAGTTGTTAAATTAGCACTTAAGGTCTTGTACAGGATTTGAGGGTTCTTTTTCTTACAAACTTACATGCACTGTCTTCTTATTTTGAGCCGTCAACTATATTACTAATAGAAATGCTCGAATTTAAATACTCATTACGAGCATACTTAATTACTTTATTCATATTTTATCTATCGTTGTTTGTTTACTGATGCTTATTTTTCAGACGGGATAGTTCCGTCATCACTCTATTGTAATCTTATTTCTACGAGGGAATATTCTGCCGCTAGTATGCGAAATTCTTGCAGTGAACAATAATAGAAAGGAACTGATTTTCCATTGAAATAGCTTATACCATGAGTCCGTGAGTTTAGGAAAAAGTAGTAAATACCTTAAACATCTATATTATCTTTTCTACTGTAGTTTGAACCTAATAATAATATACTATAGTATGTTCTTTTTCAATATGTTCTTTTCAAGTCTATATATAAACAACTAGTTATTCATGACTAAAACATAAAAGTCGGTATACTTTTCAAAATTGACGGGGCAATTTTTCCCCAGCTGACAGCTACCTTACTTATATTTTATTGTTTTTGCTTTTTAAAACTCTCAATATATGGACTATAGATAAAATATGTAGATATATTCATGTTTTAGTCGACTTCCAATATTATAGTTCATGTGACTTTGTTATATTATTCATCCCCAAGTAATTTATGAACCACAACTCCACCAATCAAGTCAATTACTTAATCTTGGCAAAAAGAAAAACAAAAGAGAATATACGGTTTGATAATTCCGTGAAAAGGATAGGATGACTATTCACGTACGTTGTTGAAACTTGGAATCATTTTTTTTAAAATCTAATTAATTTTATGATTTTGAGTATTATATTCACATATATTACGTAATAATAAAGTTGTCTCTCCATTAATTTTCAGCCCACATAATAATAGAAAATTAAAATTTAATCAACGCAAGATTTACAAATAAATAGCAAAGTTCTTGAAGAAGAAGAATAATAATAACTACGCTGAGACTATCATAATCGGAACAAGAGAAATGACAAGCAAAGATAGCGGCGGCGTTCGGTTTCACATAATTTTCTTGCTAATTGTTTACTTTAACTTAGTTACGAGTCAATGCTCAGGTGACGAGGCGGCGCCGCTTCCGCTTCCGCCGTCGCCGCCGCAGCTACCATATTCTTCGATGAACTCTTGTCCCGATCATCTCATCTCACACATCATCGACGCACTTTCCTGCACATCACCAAGCGTAGCACCGCCGCCACACGACGGCGGAGATCTGAATCCAGTCACAGACGCGATGAGCGATCAGGAGACGACTACGGCGACGTTCGCCGGAGTGGTGGTGAGGACCTTTTCAGCCTCGAGAAAGGAGGAAGGAACGCAATGGGAGATTTTGCTTATACTGGTATTTCCGGTGGCGATGCGCGCGGTTTTCCTTTACGAGATTTGCCCTAGATTCGTGCGAGAGCAGGTGCTCATAGTTTCGTTCGTGAACGCGATAACGGCGTTTCTTCTGCCGGCGGAGTGGAAGTGGGTCCCCACCGTTTGCTTTGTTTCTTCTCTTCTGGTTCTCACCGTTGCCCCTTAGGCTGCCTTGACCGTTTTGTAATTAAATTCATTCGATACGTGTTTTATCCATGAGTACGGATGACTGCAATTTTCATCAATTTCCAGATTATTTGGCTTCATTTTACATTAATTTTTTGTGTAAATTCAGCAGCATTAATTTATTGGTTCCGATCAAAGTTTATTAATGGTTTAAATAATTTTTTTGCTTAATTTTTCCACTCCGTATATAATTAATTGACAAAGAAAACAATTCACAGAGAAATTGCGGTATAAATCTTTTTCTTTAGAAATGAAGAAAATTAATCGACAAACCAAATCAGACGTTGAACGGTAAATCCTCTACAGCAGATACAACTGATTAATTAGCTCCAGATGATTACAGAAATGGAATCAGAAATTAATCTCTTGCGCCGAGTTAAGGAGAGGAAGAAGAAGGAAGCAAGGCGGAGTAAGCAACCAGTCCGGCGGCAATAACAGCACAAGCGACGGCCGATCTCCGGCAAAATCGCGCCAGAGTGGGGCTCTTGTCCCGCAGAGACATGGCGGCGACGGCGGCGGCGAAGCCGAAATTAAGGGCGATGAGAAACGCGTGGAAGAGCGTGGGCTTGTGGTTGAAAATGAGGACCGATACAGGGCTGCCGTCTATGTAGTCGTAGCGCGTGCGTACAAGCGCCACCGCCGTCACGATTCCGAACAGAAAGATTTGCTCTTCAACGGAAGATAGGTGGAGCCGATTATTTAGCATATTTCATTAATTTGCATCTCCACAAACAAAAACTCAGAATAATTGAGAGTATTTGTAATTGTGGTTTCACGCGTTTTGTCGACTGCAGGTTCGAATTATTCATTTATTTATTTATTTTAATTTTAATTTTTTTTTACATATATATGTTTTGATTAATTTTGGTTCATAGAGAAAATATAATAATATGAAAAATTAGCAGAGAAGAATAGTAAAATTATGTATGCTTTCATCACTACAATGGATGCATAGGGTGGAGTATATGTTATAGAGTTCCTTCTATCCGAATAATTATACTATGAAAATTAACATTAGCGTAACTAATTAAGTGTAGTTTTCCAGTTAGTCTTCTTCTTCTAAAAGTCTTTAAAATCCTACAATACCGATTGCACATCTTCTTCAAGCTTTCATGAACATTCAATTGGTAGTTAGATATATTTTCTTTAAATTTATTGTTAGTATGTAAAATATTTTATAAAGTTTATATATTGTCACTTATTAAATCAGTAATAGCTTGCATCAGTTAATGGTGGCCTGAAGATATGTTTAGATAGACAATATCAAGTGTCATGAATCATGATCTAATAAATGGAGATTGGAGACCCAATAAAATTAATCCATTATTTTTTTTTTTTTCAGGAAAAGTATTTAATCCATATTGACGGTGATAAAAATTAAAGTGACACTGACACCTACCGTTTCATTCTGGAAGAAAAATTCAACTATATATTTTCTGTTAGTCCTTCTAGACGTGCCCAGTGGCGAGTCCACATGCAAGTGAGGGAGGCTTAAGCCCACCCCACCAAAAAATAAAATAAAAAATATTCTAATAAAATTATGATTTTTTATGTATATTATGTATAATTTAGTGTAAAACACATGCTATTAAATTATATTGTATAGAACTTTGTTTCTCAAATCTCAAATATGAATCTCAGCCCCCGCCATCAAAATTTTCTGGTCTCGCCCCTGGACGTGCCCAATAGAGCGATAATAATACTCGTTTTTTCATGGAAAGTCAATAATTCCAATAATTATCTCACATATAATTTGATTTTTATTTTTTATTTTATATATATTTCAAAGCCTCTGTGCATGGACATAGTAAACGGTCGAACTTTCCAAGTAGCTAGGACTTTGTCGGTAGAGATGTAAATTAAAGTTTATTATATCTCGATTTAAAAAAAATAAATTAGGATGATAGTATTAGTTTTTGTGTCTTTCGGATGAGACCCTCTATTCCAAATTCGATGTACCAATCGCGTACTCAATCTTAATTTTTATTAGTCTTATATTGTTTTTAACAAAAATAAAAATTACTATAATATAATAAATCATAATAAACATTTATAAATAAAATTTGAAATTTTTGACATTATATTCTCTCATTTTGAATTTAATTATCAAACTTAATATAACTATTAAAAGTGAAATTAAATGCTAAAAAATAATTATAAACCCTAATGGGATGGGTGAACCCTTGATAACAATTATAAAATTAAACTAAAAATCATTATATGTAGGTCCCGATAAGTATTTATTGGTGTATGGGGGGGGGGGGGAGAATACACCAATTAGCCAACAGTTTTAACTTTTCAAAACGATTTGATCTTACTGAGTCGTCACTCAGTTTATCAGAGCAGTTTAGTTTTTCCAGCTCAGACAGTAAACTGCTGAGCTTGCAAAACTAACCTGCGTGCGGAAGTTTGGTGGAAAGGTTGGCTAACAGGTTTCAAAACAGTTTTCAAAGAAAACTTTAGTTCAGACAAGTGTTCATGCAAACTGTGAAAGTGGCTAACAGTTTTCAAAGACAGTGCACATGCAAGACAGGTTACAATAATGCAGGTTGTGAGCATGCAAACTGTGTGAATAAAGATGTAAAGATAAATAATAAGAGAGAGAAACACGAGGAGTTTTTATCGTGGTTCAGAGTAAACAGCTCCTACGTCCACGCCAGATCCCGTCGAATCTGTAATCCCTTAACTTGAGATTTTCACTCCTTTTAACACTGGTGGAGGTCCAGTCCAAATTCAAGTCTTTCTCTTAGACTGAATCTAGCACGTTTCTAGAGTCGTGTCTCTTCTTACTTACATACAATCTTACATACAGACTTACTAACACTAAATGACTAGTGCTACTATCCAAACTTGAAAGTTGTGAATAGCTATCGTTGTAAGGAATACAACTCAATCAACTACACTAGTTTTTCAACTTTGATGGTAGTGAGAGTGTGTGTGATGTGTTCTAGTAAGACAGTTTCCAGATAGATCAGAAATCTACAATGATCAACACTTGGGAAAACTCTAGTAATTTCGAGTGTTGATTGAATGATTTTCAGCTTGAGATTTCTGTAGCGTTTTAGCTCGTGTATTGATTTTCCCGTGCTTCAATCTGGAATGAGTTGAGGTATTTATAGAGAAACATTTGAAATAGAGCCGTTGGAAGTGTGTCAGGATTTGCAGATTCCGTACACTGACACAATTCTTGTCGTTGAGTGAGAGCAGGTTTCATAACCATAGCTCAGGTTGGCCTTCACAGGTTGAGCTTCCTATACCTCGAACTGTCTTCAGTCTTCTGTAACCTTCGCGTGAAATCTTCCGAGTATTGTAAGAGCAGGTTACATAGACAGGTTCCCTAATGGAACAGTATGACATGTTTGAGTAGACTAGGTACAAGGTTGCACTACCAACCTTGACCTTTACATAGTAACTTGTCCGGTTAGGCTTGACTGATCCTGAACACGGAGATCAGCCTGTTCCAATTAAGAACTTATATCTAAGTGTGGTTTCTAATAACATTATCAAAACTAAGTTTCAAAGGGTTCCCAACAATTTCCCCCTTTTTGATAATGCCGAAATCCACACTTTACATTTTAGCTTAGAAGTTTTGAAAGGTTTGATGTCCAGCCACTGCATGAAAATAAGTGTTAGATAATTTAAAGCATACCATGCAAAGGCCTGGACAAAGAGATATTGTCGTCAGGAACAAAAATTGATCATTTTCATTTATAGTATCAACTGAACTGATATTCACATGTTACAAGGTTGATACATAAAGCAAATGAAATCGATCAGGTTACTTCCTCACAGTCTTAAACCTTTCTTCAGCTATTCTGTCCAAGCTTACAGTTTCCATGGCTGCGTAGATGCTGTCGCGAATCGATCTGTACTCATCGCAGCTTGTGGTTTTGCAGCCATACTGAGTTGCGACACTCCTAATGAATGTATTGATTCGGTTGATGTCTGGAGTGTCAGTGCCGCAGACAGTGGGAGGTTGGAAGGTCTCTATCTTTGGCGGATTGAGCGTGACCTTCTCCTTTGCAGCTCTCTCCCTGACCCTCTTGATGAATTCGCGGTCTGGGAAAGCTTGCAGCCAATTGTGGAAGACGGTCTTGGTATCACCAGAATAGCGAGCATCAACCTGCAACCAGTAGTGATGCAAAATAAACTGGTTAAGGAACTCGTCCCATAGAGGCTGATCTTCCACTGGTAGCCAATCTGTTGGCTCTCTTTTGTCTGCTTGGTCCTTGCAGCTTTCAAGACCTTTAAAGCTTGCCATGCGAGCTTTGTCTTTCAACCTTTGTTTCTTCAGTTCAGCCAAGAACATCTTTTGCTTGCCTTCATCTTCGCAGTCTTCAGCAGTGTATCCAGCTTCTGCCATCATTTGGATGAGGGTAGCTTCACCCTGTGCTTTTTCTTGGGCAGACAGCTTGGCGGCAGCAGGTTGAGGGGCAGTTGTCACGGGCGGGGCAGCTTCTGATTGCATCACAGGTTGGGAAGTGTAACCTGTGCCTCTGCTTTGAGTACCCTATTTCTCCTTGCCTTTCCCTTTTGCAGAAGTGCGTTTGCCTTTCCCTTCCCCCTTTTCGGCATTATCATCGATGAGGTTCTGAACAAGGGTGTTGAGGGAGGCTTGCTCATCGGAAAGTAAGGACATGTCGGTGCATATCTTCTCCTTGAACTGCAGGAGGGAGTTGATGTTCCCTTGCATCTCCTCCTCTTTCTTCAATGAGCTTGAAGTGGTTTGAGTGAGCTTCGTAGAGAAGTCGTGTACAAGCTGGTTGAGTTGCTCAAACTCAAAGTTCAAGCCATCGATGGAAGATTGGGATGCGACCTTCAGTTCGGACAGCTGGTGCGGAAGCAGCTTATCCGTCTCAGCTCTCAGTTGGGTTGAGATGAAGGTTGCGAACTGGCGTGCCACAATTTCCTTAATTAATGTTGGCATCTCCTCCTTGATATTTGCCAGCAGGGCAGACGCAGCTTTGTCCATTGCTTCAATTTGATTGGCAATCTTCTGGTGCTCTTCTACCTCTGTTGCCTTCACCTTGGCAACCTCCTCAGTGATGAATTTCTTCAATTCCTCTTGCATCACAGTGAGAGGAGTGCCAGCGGTTGCGACAGAGTAGACAGGGACACGATCATGATCGGACTCTGTGTCTTCGCTGTTCCGGGTGGGAGAGGGAATGGGACTGAAGTCTTCATCCTCCGGAAACTTGAAATTATATGAATTGCGATCATGAGTGTAAAAAGGTTTTAAATCGATATTGAGAGCCCTGGCCTCTCTCTTCATCCTAGAGAGGACGAATTTCTTGAAGCAGTCGCGAGCTTCAGGAATGGAAGCATAGCCAAAATACTTCCCCAGGGTGTGCTCTTCAATCTCCAGCTGTTCGATGGGAGAAATAAGGAAGATTGACTTCAAGTCACAGTAAGACTTGTCCTTCCCATCGAGCAACGTACGCAGTCTGAACGCCATCTGCCTGGTCTCCGGAGTAAGGTCAATTCCGGGAAAGGACTCCATAACAGTCTTCTCAGCGTTGATTTCGATGGAGTTGACCAGCATGGCAGCTGCAGTTTTCACAGGCTCTTCATGTACATCATCATCGTCGGAAGATAGGATGATGTTGATGTCCAGCTCTGGAGGGGAACTGTGATGATGAGAGGTTTCACCGGACTGCTGGTGGACAATAATTGTAGAGTCGGGATTATCTTCCTCAAAATTTGTGTCGTCCGCAGGTTGGGACACAGATTGACTCTGGACAGCTTTCTCCAGAACTTGTGCTTCGAAGGTTTGGCGAACAGACGGAATGGGTATGGAAACCTGTGCGGCGATATGTTCGGTTATATCTTTATGTGAGGGGAAGATTGAGCGAACAAGTTGGGGCTGTACTTCCATCTCAGCAAACTCCATGTGCAACCTGCGTGAGATAGGAGATTTAATCCTCACAGACTTGGCAGGTCTGTCAAGCTATTTGCTGGGGGCGGGCTGCCTCTTCTTCTTATTGTCTCTCTGAATTGGAGGTACCCAGGCTGGGTTGGACCTTCCCATCTCATACAGATAGGGTTTGACGGAGTCGTCATACTTGGCGAAAACTGTGTTGTCGACGCCAATTATGAGTTCGAGTTGCTTCTGGTCCTTGGGGACCTTCTCTTTGTTGAAGGGCGTCCTTCCATTCCAGTGAAGGTCGGGGTGGAGACCTTGAATCAGGGAACAGATCTTGGTGCACAGTCGCAGGTTTTGGGCAACTCGGAATTCAGTTAGCTCATCGCCTTCAAAAGTGATCGAGAGCTGCTTGATCTCTTCATTTATAAGCTCGAGAAGAAATCTGGCCCAGTTCACATCCAGACCCTGCACGATTGCAGTCATCACCCTAAACTTCGTTGGGGTGACGGCGTCGTGGTTACCAGAGTAACCAAGAAAGACCTTGTGTACAAAGTCAAAGAGAACTCTGTATGCAGGTCTCAGCAGATGTCGCGAGAACCTCTTGCCATCGTATTTTTCTGCAGGTTGCATCAGGGCTTTCTGGTACACAGCTTCCAGATCTGCATCTGGAACCTCCAATATGAGACCTGAGGTCTTGTGATACAGAATTTTGACAGATCCTGAATCTGCGATTCCGTATGTTCGAGAGATGAGCGGCAGAATGAGAATAGGCTCATCAGGTTGGTTGGGCAACGGAAGATGGAAGGCGGCGGAGTCGACATCTTCCGTGCAAAAGTAGGAGAGAATAAACATCGCTACTTATTGCGGAAGCCAAAATTGGGGCTCGTGAGTAATGATCTTGTAGATCCCTTCCGCAACTTTGATGTAGGCGTATATCTCGTTGAGACCGGCGTAACCATAGGTAGAGAAATTTGCAGAGGGCTCCGTGAGGATGTACTGCTGCATGTATTGAATCTTCTGTTCCGTGGTTGTAGGAAGATTGTAGGAAGTGGATTCTCCTGCCATTGCGAAAAAATATTAGCGAACTTAGAGTTTCAAATTTTGAAAGGAAGAAGTTGCAGAAAAATGGCGGAATAATTCAGGATTCGAGTAAAAGGAAGACGATGCACAGTTATGTGAGTATATATAGAAGATAAGATGAGCGGTTGAGATTGAGGTAAGTCAACCGTTCAACGGATAGGATTAAAGCCCTAGAAATCTGTGAAGTAGTGGGCGCGTGGGGAGGTTTGTGAAGCCTACTCGCACAACCCCTACACTCAACCGTTGCCTCGCATTTAATGCAGATTTGACACTGTGCATGCGCTTTTTGACATACATGGAAAGTGAAGTGCGAATGTTAAGTAATGTGTCAGAATATCCTTAACAATGATTTCAATAAATAACAAAACACATGCTTCAATAAATAAAAATAATTGATAAGGCATAAATTGACCAAGTGAAGTAAGAAATATTGCAAGAAATATTTAATTGAAATTTGAACAGTAGAAATATTTTAAAATATATCATTGCATATATAAAACATAATTCAAAAACATGGAGACTGATACAGGTCGTCCATGACACTTTCCTATGCGAACTGTGACTTATCAACAGTTTCTTATATCGCAGTTTCCACATTTTCTGAACTCACAGTTTCCACCTAGCTGGACTGTCCTTTGTCCACCGCGAACTGCCCATGTGCATCCTTTTCACCAACGTGAGCTTTGATGAACTCCCATAGCTTGGCATTTTCAGCTTGCAAAGCTGCAACCTTTTCATCAATATACAACTTATTTTCCAGCTCCAACATGTTAAGCTTTCGAGACATTTTAAGGAATTCTGCGTTGAAGAAGGATAACATCTTGTCAACTGCTATTGAGCTGTTGAAAGAGGATGAAAGAGCTGCGGAGTTTGGAGCTGCGGAGCCTGGGGCCTGGTCCTGAGCTTTGGACGGTGAGCCTGGAGTGGACTTGTCGCCAACAGGTTCCACATCAACCTGTGGAGGGGCAAGCTGCGTTGGACTAGCAGGTTTGGGGTTTGCCTCCACGAAGGTCGCTGTTGTAGATTGAGTGGTGCGCTTTTGTGAGGCGCAGACTGTTGATCCGTCATCTTCCGTTTTCCTTTACGGACTTTCTCTGCATCTTCTCAGCTTTCTTCTTCATTCTCACTTTCATCTCCACTTTCATCTTCTTCTTCCTTTGAATCACGCATTTCTGTGAGCAAACGCTTGGCTACACCGCTTGCTTTGTTGATCTTGTGTGGCTGAATGCCAAGTATCATGATCAACTGGTTGCAGGTGTGAGGAACCAGCTTGTCCTCAGGAAATCCGGTGCAGACATGCCACATCCAATTTGTGAGTGTTCTCTGCAGGATGATGGAGAGCTTGGTGCCATAACGAAGCTGCATGTTGGCCTTTATCCTAGCAGGTTGCTCCGCTGCCTCTTTGATGAACAGGTTGACTAGCACCCTGGCCCAGTTAACATTTAACTGCTTCATCACAGCAGTCAGCAGCTTGAACTTCAATAGAGTGATAGCTTCATTCGAGCCTAGATAAGAGAAGAACACGTTGTGGACGAACTCGAAGAGGAGTCTGTACTCAGACTTCAAGTCGTGGCGGTTGAAGGTTTTCTGATCGTAAACCTTCTTGGGCTCGAACAGAGCTTGCTGATACACGTCATTGATAGCATCCATGGGCACATCATCAATTGTCGTGATGGCCCCTGCATCCGTCAATCTGTAGGTCTGAAGGACGAGTGGAAGAAGATGATGCCGTTCTTCTTCATTGTTGACTAGAAAAGTCGCCGTCGCGGGATCTCCGGCCATTGATTCCAAAGAACACAACAAATAGGCAACATTCATTGGTAGTGTCACTCGCGGATGTTGAGTGATGATATTGAAGAAACCATCACATTGGGTGATAACTTCAATCACTGGATCCAGACCTCTGTATCCATACGTGTCTAGCACAACAACTTTCTCAAAGAAGATGAGAGGGGTTGCTTTCTTTACTTGAGCACTTAGTGAATCTGTAGACATTTTGCAGAGAAGGTTAGGAATGATTACGAATTTGTGATTTTTGAAAAAGAGCGAAAGAAATTTTGAAACTTGATTTCAAAGGATTTCAAGAAATGCGTAAGGATTTCAAGCGATTCTCTCTATTTATAGAAATTTCTCCAACGGATAAGATTTTATTAATAAATCTCTGAAGCGCGTGAGCTCGCGCTTCAGAGAGAGTGAGTTTCACGCGCTTCTTCTCTCTTCTTTTTCCTTTTTAGATTGACAAAAATCCCTTGATTTTCGTGTAAAACTTTTCAAATACGTAACAGTAAAAAGATTTGAAAAAGATTTTTAAAAGAATAAAGAAGGAGTGGAAATAATAAATTCTGCTAAGAATTAAATGGAGATTGATACGACATCTCCAGTTTCCCCTTAAAGGTTGGCCAGTAATTTTAACTTTCAACGCAGTTTGTGGCTTCAAGCTGCGTGTCGCCGAACTGCTTCTATTGATCTGCAGTTTCCAAGTCAGTCTGCTCTTTGCTGACCTGTGCTAGCAAACTGTTTTTGTTGGCGTGCAGTTTCCAAGTCAGTCTGCTCTTAGCTGACCTGCGCTAGCGAACTGTTTTTATTGGCGTGCAGTTTCCAAGTCAGTCTGCTCTTGGCTGACCTGCGCTAGCGAACTATTTTTGTTGGCGTGCAGTTTCCAAGTCAGTCTGCTCTTGGCAGACCTGCGCTAGCGAACTGTTTTTGTTGGCGTGCAGTTTCCAAGTCAGTCTGCTCTTGGCTGACCTAGATGAGATTCCTTTGGATTAGCTTGATACCGAACACATATTCCAACTGCAAAAGAAATATCAGGTCGACTTGCAGTAAGATAAAGTAAAGAACTAATAATTCCCCTATACAAAGTTATGCTGGCAGGTTTCCCTTCAGAATCTGGATTCATCTTTCCATTTGCCATCATTGGAATCTTCAGTGGTCTGCTATCTTGGACACCGAATTTGGTTGCCAGCTCGTTAGCATATTTAGATTGACAAATGAAGATGCCATCCGCAGATTGCTTGACCTGCAGGCCGAGAAAGAAGTTCATCTCCCCCATCATGGACATTTTGTACTCATCCTTCATGAGTTCTCCGAACCTGTCACATAAAAACTTTGACCTAGATCCAAAGATAATGTCATCAACATAAATTTGTACAAGAAGAATATCATCCTTGTACTTGAAAGTAAATAAAGTTCTGTCGACCGATCCCCTTTTAAAACCAGAATGCAGTAGGAATGTAGACAACATTTCATACCAAGCTCTGGGAGCTTGTTTCAAACCATATACTGCTATGTGCAGTTTGTAAACTTTCTCTGGACCAGCTTCCTCGAAACCTGGTGGTTGTTCAACGTAAACTTCTTCACCAAGAATTCCATTGAGGAAAGCACTCTTCACGTCCATTTGGTAGACTTTGAACCTTTGATGAGCTGCATATGCTAGAAACAGCCTTATTGCTTCTAGTCTTGCCACTGGTGCATAGGTCTCATCATAGTCTATCCCTTCTTGTAGACAGTAACCTTTGGCAACTAATCTTGCCTTGTTTCTGATTACTTCAGCATTTTCATCCTTCTTATTCCTAAACACCCATTTTACATCAATCACTCCTTGATGTGCAGGTCGATCAATTAGTGACCATACTTCGTTCCTTTTGAACTCGTTGAGTTCCTCTTGCATGGCTGTGACCCAATCATGATCGGCAAGAGCTTCTTCAACAGTTTTGGGTTCAGAGTAGGATAAATAACAACTTAGTAGATAGCTTTCACCTATCTGTCTTCTTGTCTTCACACCCGCCTTTGGGTTCCTAACAATGAGATCTTCAGTATGAGCATCGACCCATCTCCTTCGACGAGAGATTTCCTCTTCTGTGAGAATTGGTTCAGGGTCTGTTATGGGATCTTCAAACTCAGGTAGAGGTTGAAGAGTAAAGGGGTCAAGCTGTTCAAATTGTTCAGCAAGCTGATCCACTGACAGTTCTGCATTGACTGCAGGTTCTGTTAAAGTTTCTGGATAAGTTGAGGAGGTTCTGGTTGGAGGAGCTTCGGTTCCCCCTTGGTTTGTTCCCCCTTGCTGAATGTGTGGATGTTGTGGATTGAAACCTTGTACAGGCTGACTTTCTTCTTCTTCCAAGTCGGTTGGGCTCCAAATTAGTATTTCATCTCGAAACTGCGTGTTGGAACCTGCTTGATTTTGACTTGCACCTGTACTTTCTTCAGGTTGAGTCTCCCTGTACTCACTGATAGATTCATCAAAAACAACATGTGGTGTTACTTCCACAATATGAGTCTTCTTGCTAAAAACTCTGAAAGCTTTGCTGATCTCTGAATATCCTACAAATATTCCTGGATCTGCTTTGCTATCAAATGTTTTTAACTGTGATTTCCCATTATTATGAATGTAACACACGCAACCAAAAGATTTAAGATATTTCAATCGAGGTTTCTTATCTTTCCACAGCTCGTATGGAGTTTTTCCATGTCGTTGATGAATGATTGATCTGTTTTGAGTGTAGCAAGCTGTGTTGATTGCTTCAGCCCATAACTTCTTGGGAAGATTGGTTTCATTAAGCATTGTGCGAGCTGCTTCCTTTAGCGACCTGTTGCGTCGTTCAACAACACCATTTTGTTGAGGTGTGCGAGCTGCTAAAGTTTGATGAGTAATTCCATTTTTGGTGCAGTATGATTCAATCATATGATTAAGAAATTCTGTTCCACGATCGGATCTGATTGAAATCACACTTTTGTTCTTCACATTTGACAGTTTGGTGAGCATCGCAGGTAGCTCCACTAGTGTCTCCTTCTTTTTATGTAAGAAAATAACCCAAGTATATCGTGAGTAATCATCAACAATAACGAGAGTATACTTTTTACTGTTAATGCTTCTAGGAGTTACTGGACCAAATAAATCCAGGTGGAGTAATTCCAAGATTCTACTTGTGTTGTGAGCTGCAATGCTGGGAAATGACGATTTGGTCTGCTTTCCAGCTTGACAGACTTCACAAACATGATCTTTGTAGTAGACTTGATCTGGAAGGTCATCTGCGAGCTTCTTGCGAGCAAGCTTGTTGATGCCTTTGAAGTTTAAGTGACACAGTCTCTTATGCCATAACCAGCTAACTTCAGTGTAAGTAAGCTTTTATCGCAGGTCATATGCTTTGTGCATCCACTGTCAATGATCCAGATCGCGCCGCGAGCTGCTCGCTTTCTTCTTTGAGCTTTCCTATCCTGCAATTAGACAGATTTAGCAACCCACATGAATTTGGGTGCTTGTTAGCAGGTTGGGTTTTAGCAGCTTGGTTCCCAAGCTTTTTCTGTTGAGAGCTGTTGACTCGTGGCTTGGTCCGATGCTTATTTGTTGAGTGGACGGCTTCATTGGAGTATGCAGTTTGCAGTCGGTAATGAGCAGGTTGATAGTATTGCTCCACATATCCACATCTGCAGTGATCAATTCCGAATCCACTTCCATGTGGAAATTGATAGTGCCTACCTGATAGCTCAGGATATTGGTACCAATGATGGTTGTACCAGTAACCTTCATTGTCAAGTGTTTGTTGATTTGGCCACTGCTCATAGTAGTTGTTTCGTTGTGGTCGAGCAGTTCTGGGTTGAGAGACTGCTTTTCCTTTGCTAGTAGCTTGCACCCTTCTTGGAGCAGGCTGGCTTCCCTTTTGATAAGCAGGTTGCCCATACAGTTTCCTAGGAAGCTCAACCTTTTTCTGTTCTACTGACGGCCTTAGCTGCTGCTTCTTGATAGTAGGCTTTCCATGCTCTTTCACCAAGATTGCTTGAGGTTGTCGAGCTGGATTCTTCAGTTTGAGCTGCTTATCTGGTAGAGTGTGATGAGCTTTGCTTTCAACCAATCCTTTTTCTTTTACGAATAGGACCTTCTCCTTTTCTTTGTCTTCGCAGGTTTCACCATGGAATCCAATGCCAAACTTTATCTGAGCAGGTCTCTGGGCAGCTAGCAAAGCTTCAAGCTTTTCACCATTTTTGTTCATCTTCATCAGGACTTGTTGAAGCTTGAGCTCTTTCTGCAACAACTTCTCATGCTCATTTGAGAGATCTGACAGCTTGCCGTTCAAGCTGTTGATCTCACTGTCCTTTTCAGTGAGCATATCTTTAAGGTTTTCTTCCCTTAAAGCTGATTGTCCTAATTGGATTTTTAGGGTTTCTATCTCCCCTTTTCTTGCTTCATCATGGACAGTGAGGTCTTCATTCATAGCAGCTTTGAGTTTCAAATTTTCATCCTCCAGCTTGGATCCCTCTATGACTACTTGTTTAAACATTTCTGAGAGCTTCTTGTAGTCATCAAGCTGTTGTTGAAACTCTTCATATGTTGGCATTTCGGGTAGTTCGAAACTTGCATGTTCGGAGTTAGTTGAATATGAAGATGAGGTTTCGGTATCAACCTTGTATTGAACAAGATCGAGATCTTTTCCCATGTAGCATTCCTCATTTTCGGATTCCTCGTCAGCTAAGCGACATTCCTCCTCATCCAGTTCATCATCATCATCTTCGTCAGAGGAGGTTGAGTCTGATAATGTGGCAACAGCTTTGGCTTCTTCCTCAGCTGCGATCATGGTATTGCGCTGCTCCTTAAGCTTTTGGTCTCTTTTTGCGCGGAGCTCTTCGCGTTCAGCCTTCGATAGGTCTGGGCAGTCTGACTTGTAGTGACCTGGTCTGCCACATTCAAAACAACCACCCTCGGGAGTGTTAGAAGAATTGAATTTAGAGGGTTTTGTTTTACCTTCACCTTTCTTGTCGGAAGAAGAGGTGATTTGATTTCTCTTGAAATCCTTGTGATATTTACAGAATTTGTTGAAGCGTTTTTCAAGCTTTTCATTCCTTCTTGCCATGAGTGCATAGTCCTTCAACAGTTTCTCCATTTTGGAGCATAAATCCTTTGGGATTGTTGATTCCTCAGTCATTGATGCAGCTTTGAATGCAACATCCTTTTCTTTCTTTTTGGGCTCGTTCTTCTTGCTTGAAGATGCTTGTCCTGACCCGTGAAGTCTGATCATTTCAAACTTATTCCCGATGAGTAGATCAAACAGTTGTTCGGTTGACAGGTTGCTGATGTCCGACCTGCCGCGGTGCATGGTGCTGTACACATGCCAGCTTGCTGAGAGAGATTGGATTACTTTGAGATTGAGTTCGCGCTGTGTATATTTATCTTTCTTGAGAGCTGCGATCTCCAAAGTGATCATTGTGAATCTATTCTTGAGCTGATCAATGGTTTCCGTTGGCTGCATTTTGAATTCTTCAAATTTGCTGCATGCCACTGACAGCTTGTTCTCCAGCATTTCTGTTGAACCAAGGCTTATAATTTTTAAGGTGTCCCACATCTCCTTGGCAGCTCCAAGATTTCTTATCTTGGCCAGGTAGACTCCCTTAACTGGACTTGAGATCAACCCTTTTGCGAAGCTGTCAAGTCCAGCTTCCTTTCTTTCTTCATTTGTGTATTTCCTGGGATCTTTGATCTTTGGCACATACGTTGCTTCAAAAGCTTTATCTCCAGAAACATCGACATCGTAGGGCTCGTAGATTGGTGTTGGACCATTCTCGATGACATCCCACATCAGCACATGATGAGCTTGGAGACACATCTTTATACGAAAGCTCCGGTCTTCATATCCCTGCACAGAGAAATCTACACAGACGCGGAGAAGTGAAGCTTCCATAATGACAGTTTATGTATGAATGCACAAGCACAATTCTTAGAGATCTAGTTCTATTTGACACTGAGATACACGAAACCTTCTAGTATGCAGAATCAATGGTCAAAAGAACCACTGCTCTGATACCACTTGTAGGTCCCGATAAGTATTTATTGGTGTATGGGGGGGGGGGGGAATACACCAATTAGCCAACAATTTTGACTTTTCAAAATGATTTGATCTTACTGAGTCATCACTCAGTTTATCAGAGCAGTTTAGTTTTTCCAGCTCAGACAGTAAACTGCTGAGCTTGCAAAACTAACCTGCGTGCGGAAGTTTGGTGGAAAGGTTGGCTAACAGGTTTCAAAATAGTTTTCAAAGAAAACTTTAGTTCAGACAAGTGTCCATGCAAACTGTGAAAGTGGCTAACAGTTTTCAAAGACAGTTTTCAAAGACAGTGCACATGCAAGACAGGTTACAATAATGCAGGTTGTGAGCATGCAAACTGTGTGAATAAAGATGTAAAGATAAATAATAAGAGAGAGAAACACGAGGAGTTTTTATCGTGGTTCAGAGTAAACAGCTCCTACGTCCACGCCAGATCCCGTCGAATCTGTAATCCCTTAACTTGAGATTTTCACTCCTTTTAACACTGGTGGAGGTCCAGTCCAAATTCAAGTCTTTCTCTTAGACTGAATCTAGCACGTTTCTAGAGTCGTGTCTCTTCTTACTTACATACAATCTTACATACAGACTTACTAACACTAAATGACTAGTGCTACTATCCAAACTTGAAAGTTGTGAATAGCTATCGTTGTAAGGAATACAACTCAATCAACTACACTAGTTTTTCAACTTTGATGGTAGTGAGAGTGTGTGTGATGTGTTCTAGTAAGACAGTTTCCAGATAGATCAGAAATCTACAATGATCAACACTTGGGAAAACTCTAGTAATTTCGAGTGTTGATTGAATGATTTTCAGCTTGAGATTTCTGTAGCGTTTTAGCTCGTGTATTGATTTTCCCGTGCTTCAATCTGGAATGAGTTGAGGTATTTATAGAGAAGCATTTGAAATAGAGCCATTGGAAGTGTGTCAGGATTTGCAGATTCCGTACACTGACACAATTCTTGTCGTTGAGTGAGAGCAGGTTACATAACCATAGCTCAGGTTGGCCTTCACAGGTTGAGCTTCCTATACCTCGAACTGTCTTCAGTCTTCTGTAACCTTCGCGTGAAATCTTCCGAGTATTGTAAGAGCAGGTTACATAGACAGGTTCCCTAATGGAACAGTATGACAGGTTTGAGTAGACTAGGTACAAGGTTGCACTACCAACCTTGACCTTTACATAGTAACTTGTCCGGTTAGGCTTGACTGATCCTGAACACGGAGATCAGCCTGTTCCAATTAAGAACTTATATCTAAGTGTGGTTTCTAATAACATTATCAAAACTAAGTTTCAAAGGGTTCCTAACATTATAAATTAAAATTATTAAAGAAAATGCATAAAATTAGTAAAACTTAAAATTTGGTAAGAGAATCCCAAATGTAATTCTTGTATGACACTAGTAAACTATCATGAATAATGTGAATATTATTATTATTATCATATATTATTATTATTATTATTATTATTATTAGGAACATCCCTTTCGAATTTAAATTGTCTTTTTTAGAATGAATTTAAACTGTTCTTACACAGCCAAAAGTTATAAATTTGCAATTAGGGACTAAATCCGTTTTAATTTGGAAACTGCTAAAAAGGGCTTCGGTCTGGAGAAGAGCCACTTTCGTCTTTAAAATTCCAAAATTTTGTGATCGTAGAGTTAAATCCGAAAATGAGGCCAAAACAATTTGAAATTTTAGGACTAATGTTAAATTAAGTAAGAAATTGTCGATAATATATGACGTTGATCGAATTTAACGCAAGTGGCAAATACGACTTGTTCTATTGAAACATTTTGGCTTGGTGATGTAACATTGACATTGAGCCCTTGTCTTTTTTGGGTAAGGAAAGTGAAACAATTAAAAGATAATATTACTTATTTGGCTTGAATAATATGTTATCCATTACCCTTATTTGGGGGTAACCCATTTCACCATATTGTTACCTTTTAAGGAGGAGGAGAAACAAGAGTAAGGGAATCCCCCTCACAAGGGATTCATTTCCATCAATGAACCAAACACTCAATAAAAGTAACCATTATTGTTTTCATTTTCTTAGTTGACTTGATTCTATTCCTTTTCTGTATCCCAACTTGAACTAAACGAGCACTGAATCTACGTGGAAACTTCTAGATGTTAGAATTGGTCAATTTTCAAGCCTTCAAACAATGCAACTATTTTTTTTTATTCCTTCTTGTTTTGTTATTTAAACGCAACTTATTAAACTATATATTGCTTCATGTAATTGACATCAATTTGGTTCATTTACTGTTTGATGGACTAGCACTTTTATAATAACTTAGAGAGTAGCACTTTAAAGTGATATCTGTTCTTTTCGTTATTTCCCTTATTCCCGTTTTAAAAATTATGAGGGTTTTCACTTTTATTTTTCGAGCTATATCAAATAATTTTTTCTTCAGAAAATTATAAGAAAGAAAGGTAAATTGGGTATCACATTAGTTGTCCTCTTCACAATGTAATAATAATAATAATAATAATAATAATAATAATAATAATAATAATTCATCAACGATCTTATGGTAGGTTTTGACTTTCCCAAAACTTAAAGTTGTAGTGACTCTGTCCTTTAAATTTGTATACATAATTCATTTTAATACGTTCCCAAATTTATACATATTCCACTTTTAGAAATTGATTAATTCATTATTATAACTTATGTCACCCATATGGATACATAAATTTTGTTTGCATTAAATGGCCTGTACCGGATTCAGTGCACTCGCGCGTGTGCTTCTCGAAGAAGAAAACATATCGTGGCCTCCGGTGATTAATCTAGGATACAATTTATTATTATTATTATTATTATTATTATTATTATTATTATTATTAAAATATTTAAATAAATTAATCAAAGCACCAGAGCTAACTAGTAGAGAGTTGGTAATTTCTAGGAAACTTCCCATAAATAGATTTATTATCTACTTTTTTTGTCCCACCTAATTAGTCCATCTTTATATTTATATGTGAGGTATAAAAATCAAATATCATATCATACAAGAACATAAAAGTTACGAAATTAATTTGAAGTTTTGATTAGGCAGTCAAGCAAGGCGGTATAGGTATTGCCTTGTCGAAGCACTAGCGTAGGAAGGGATTGCCTCGTTAATTACCACTCTCTTCCTTTTTTTTGCATAAAAATGAAAATAATCTAGGAGGGTTTTTGTAGTCCCATATACTTTCTCTATCTCACCTAATTAGTTCACATCTTTGTTTATTTTATTGTATGTTATACTATTTGATTTGCGTATTAAAAATAATAAAGGGGCTCAATAACCCATAATACAAGTGTAGTATACCAGTACAGTATTTTCGTACATTCCAATACATTTGAGCCCCACAAAACGTGTTCATAAAACCAAAAACTATTTCTACGAATAAGGATTTAAATTTAATTCACTCCAAAGTGGACCCCTCACCTCCTCCACATGGAGGGCTGCGATTAATTGATACAATAGCACCGGTTTCGTAATCGAATTTTCCTTTGGGTATATCACTATTACAAATCACAAGTTTCTGACTCTTTTCCAGGCCTCGTAAGTGGAAAGCGTACCACAAATCAGAGAAAAAATTAAACATAATTTCCTGAAGAAATATAATAACTATGGGCACAGGAGGAGGGACGAGCGGCGCCGCCCAAAGGCGCGTGATTTTCCTTTTTATTGTTTGCCTACCTCTGGTGACTAGTCGGCTCTCTGCACAGTCACCGCCGGTGAATTCCTGCCCTAATCATCTCACCGCTTGGCTGTACACCATCAAGCGACGACGGCGGAGATCTGGATCCGGTCCCCGACATGATCGGGGATCAGGAGCTGAGGTCGGCGACACTCGCTGAAGCCGTCGTGTTGGCACTTCTGACCGCCAGAAAGGACGACCGGACAGAATTGGAGACTTTCTTAATTCTGGTATTTTCGTCGGCGTTGTTCGCGCTTGCCTTTAGTGAGATTCCGATGCGAAATCTCTTCCCTAGATTCGCGAAAATCGTCGAGATGCTCGTCGTGGTTATCGTCGTTAACGGCGTCGTCGCTTTACGTCTACCGACTAAGTTTCTCTGGGTGCAGCCGTTTGCTTTGGAATTTCTTTAGTGACACTCATCGTTTGTCTGTAATTAGCTAGCTAGCGATGGGTAATGTGTGTAAACGTTGCAGCGTTTCACTTGTAAAGCTTCTTCTGTCAAAAGGAATATTCCGGCGGCTCCACGGAGGAGGCCCATTCAAGT
>CM038112.1:5654759-5811557 GCA_001642375.2 Mentha longifolia
ACATGGGTAGGCAATAGAAGATCCCATGGCGTAAAACAACGTCGTTTTCTGTTTATAGCATTTAAGTGATTAATTCAAAATTCCACGTAGACTGCCACATTAGTTTATCGGTGGGAAAATTAAATGTCAGACAAAGTTCGTATATTTATTTGCATTTTATTTATTTGTTGAACACGAGTTAATTCTAAACTACTACTCCATCCGTCCCATTTCAATTGGCCTGTTTACTAAATCGGGTCATCCCACACGAATTGACGTGTTTCTAAAAATGGAAAGAATTAGCCATTAAATGGACCTCTAAGCATCTCATCATCCACTCATCTCTCAGCACGTAATATAATTTAAATTCTAAAAGTTTAAATTATCATAACTTGTTCGTTCGTTCTCTGATTTTAATAATTTTTATACCAAATTAAAAGTCTTTAAATGATCTTTCATTTTTTTTTGATCGGACAAATATTAGATGTTAGATTAGTTGTTAGTACACCAAGCTCCCAAGAAACTCCAATATATCTCCAAGCCACCTTATATCTCCCTTAAATTCGTTCCCAAACATCAATATGATTTTATGATTTATGATGCTCTAGTTTTAAAACAATGAAATTTGCATTGAAATATTAAACACTACACTTTATCTCTATACACACTCTTTTAAAATCTCGTGCCGAAAAGAAACAAGCCTATTGAAATGGAGCTGAGGGACTATAATACAAAATGTGGTCCCGTTTATTTTGTGATTGATTTTACTTCAACACTAGTCAATGGGTTTGTTAACTTTAAAGAAAAGTATTGTGTAAAAAAAAACTGGAATTAAATACATACTAGTTGACTGAAATAGTAGTTATCAATTGGAGGGAATTTAAAAAAATTCAATTTTAGTCGTCTACAAATTTACAAGCTTCCTCAAAAGAAAAACAAAACAATTAATCATTCTCTTTGGGAGCGAAATCATGGATGGGTCTTCTGCAGCCATTGAAGTTCTAATTCAAAACTTGATCGACGCTTTCAAGCAAGAGTATTTTCTAATTCGAGATGTCGATGAACACGCCAAACAGTTGCAGAAGACTTTGGGCATGATTCAAGCTTACTTGAATGACGCCGAGAAGAAGTCCATCACCCAAGACACTGTCAAAATCTGGTTGAGGGAGCTTGAAGCTTTGGCTTTTGATGCCGATAATGCTTTAATTTGGACGAACTCAGCTATCATTCTTCTCATCCTTCAATCATATTGCACATCGCCGTAATATTTCACATACAATCAAACAAATCAATAAGGGTTTTGAATCGATGAATAAAAGGGCTGCCAAAAAGAAAGGTGTCAATATATATGAAATGGAGGGAGTATATAGGGAGTAGGGTATCTTCGATCATCAATTTATTTTTTAATTCATATCTCTCTCATATTTTAGTTTTCTATGATTTATATATATCTATATCTAGATAGTTCCAATTGCAGCTTTCTTCGAAACCCAATTTGCAGCTTGAGCCAAATCATCTATCTCAATTTGCAGCTTGAGTTCATATTTTTCCCTATTCTTTTTTTTTTTCTATTTTTTTCTTTATTTTGCTCAATTACATTTATAATTTTTTTGAATTATTTAACATTTAGAGTATCTGCTCTCACTTTATATATGCATAATACATAATACATCTCCGCCCAAGAGTGCAACTAGGGGTGAGCATGGCTCAATGCGGTTACCAAACCAAATCATATTTCTAAAATCGAAATAACTGGATTTGTTATTATTAGAAACCAATATCGATCTAAACAATGCAAAACCAAACATGACCGAACCGAAATTTTTGGTTAGATTATGGTAAAATACCGAAATATCAAAAATTAAAATGTTATTTAATATGAATTATTTTTATAAAATAATATCGCCGATGGTATAGTTGATAAGATGAGAGTGATGTTGGGAGAATTATGAACAATAATGTTTATGATTAGGTAATTATATTTCAATTATTCGTCATTCGAGTATTTAGAGAATATTATTAATTTAATTTTCTATATCATTTGCTAAATAGTTATTGTATCTTTTTGAATACTACCTCTATCTCAACTAATTAGGGACATTTACTGTAGATCCAAAAACCCATTTTAAAACCCGTAAAAGAAAGAATTCTTCAAAAATCCATTTTAAAACCCATCATCGAGAAGCGTGAAAAAACGTGCCAGAAAAGCCAAAAAGAAAGGTGTCAATATATATGAAATGGAGGGAGTATCAATAAAGGATGCAAAAATTGGCTCTAATTTTTCAATTCTCAGTTAAGATTGAATTAATTTTGGACTCCAACTTTTGGAGCCCAATTATCAGTAGTCCATGATACTAGATAATCATCAACATCTATCATACTATTAACCAACAGTTTGAACTTTAGCCTCATTTTCAATCAATAGTTTAGTGAATAATAAGAAGTTAGTTTTGGAGTAAAAATGACAATTCTATAATTCTTGCCAACAATTTAATTTTCATACTTCGTATATTGTTTAGATTCCATGTAAACTGCCACATTAGTTTATCGGTGAAAAAATTGAATGTCAGACAATGTTGGTATATTTATTTGCATTTTTACTAATTTGTTGAACATGAGTTAATTCTAAACTACTAATACAAAATGTGGTCCCGTTTATTTTGTGATTGATTTTACTTCAACACTAGTCAATGGGTTTGTTAACTTTAACGAAAAGTATTGTGTAAAAAAAAAAAAAAAGGAATTAAAGAAATACACTAGTTGACTGAAATAGTAGTTATCAATTGGAGGGAATTAAAAAAAATTCAATTTTAGTCGTGTACAAATTTACAAGCATTCTCTTTGGGAGCGAAATCATGGATGGGTCTTCTGCAGCCATTGAAGTTCTAATTCAAAACTTGATCGACGCTTTTAAGCAAGAGTATTTTCTAATTCGAGATGTGGATGAACACGCCAAACAGTTGCAGAAGACTTTGGGCATGATTCAAGCTTACTTGAATGACGCCGAGAAGAAGTCCATCACCCAAGACACTGTCAAAATCTGGTTGAGGGAGCTTGAAGCTTTGGCTTTTGATGCCGATAATGCTTTGGACGAACTCAGCTATCATTCTTCTCATCCTTCAATCATATTGCACATCGCCGTAATATTTCGCATACAATCATACAAATCAATAAGGGTTTTGAATCGATGAATAAAAGGGCTGCCGAACTCGGGATTCAAAGCATAGTTGTGAGTGCACCTGCTGTTGCACCTCATGCTAATTCTTTTGAAACTGATTCATTAATTCTTGATCCGATTTTTATTGGAAGAGATGATGTGGTGTCGGAGATTGTTGAGAAGGTTATTGAGAGCCCTGAGGAAAGGAAGTTTTCAATTCTTGCTATTGTTGGTATGGGTGGGATTGGGAAAACAACCTTGACTAGGAAAGTCTTCCATCATGAAAATATGAAGACTCGATTTAGGTCACATATCTGGGTTCGTGTTTCTCAAACTTTTGATCCCATCACTCTTTTCAAAAAAATCTTAGAGAATTGGGACAATCTGATCAAGTAGAGAGTAGATCAAGAGGCTTTGAAAGATAGAACTTATCTATTTGTTCTTGATGATTTCTGGAATGAAGATGTGCCGAAATGGGAAGACTTTATGAACTCCATATCTGGAGTTACTTCTACTAAGGGAAATGCCATTATCATCACTACTATAAGTATTCAGGTATCTTCGATTGTGAAACCGTTTCATATTCATCGCTTAAAAGGCTTACCGGATGAAGATTGCTGGTCAATAATCAGAGCTAAGGCTTTTGAAGATGGAGAGCTTCCACCAGGATTCGAGGCTATTGGAGAAAAGATTGTAAAGAGGTGTAAAGGTTTGCCATTAGCTGCCAATGTAGTTGGGGGCGTGCTTCGTCATAAATGTAAAGAAGAGTGGATCTCAGTCGAGAAATAGCTTACAGATGTCGAAGGAGATCACATCTCAAGAATCTTGAGATTGAGCTATGATAATTTGATTTTACCATCACTCAAGAAGTGCTTCACGTACTGTTCGTTTTTCCCAAAAGGTTGCTGGATTGTGAAGGAGGAATTGATTGAGATGTGGATGGCAGAAGGGTTTCTTCAGTCAGATGGAAGAAATGACATGGAGTCTGTGGGTGACATGTCCTTCAAGGTACTTGTACACAGTGACGACTCCAATGTGGTGCTTTGTACCCCCAATTTTTTTTTTTTTATACTAGTTATATATATATATATATATATATATATATTTATATTATTTTAAATAATTAGAATAAGTTTTAATGAGAAGATATGTTCATGAAAAATATGAAAAAAGACGATGAGATTCGAAATTTTCCGATATTAGTTCTCTTTCAATAAAACTTGTTGAAACAAATAGACATGTGACTTTATCCTCTAGTATTTTTGCTTATCAAGAGATGTGTTTCTATGAGTTTTTGATGAAGATATTATCGCTTTCAAGGAATGAAACATCGTCGAAAATTAATTATTTTTTCGCACCCCCGAATTATAAATTCTGGAGTCGCCACTGCTTATACACAACTCTTTACTGCAGGTTGCTGAAGGAGGTTATTATGCTCATGTGATGCACGATCTTGTGCATGATCTTGCTCGTAGTCTTTTAGGTTGTTGGAACAATGCAGATGGGATTAGCCTTGTCCAATACATTTATAGAGAGGACCACAGTCCTCTCCCAAAACAAGTGCCAATCTGTTTGCGTACGTTAGTGTTCAAAGGTGATATTTCTGGTACTGTGTTCTCTGACTTTGCATCTCTGCATGTTCTTACTCTTACAAATTTTGGAGATAAAGAGTTTCCCGAGTCAATTCGGAAGTTGATACACTTGAGACGTCTTAACATTTCAAGCACAAGTATTGAAAGACTGCCGGACTGGATTGGTGAGCTCCATCACTTGCAAACATTAAGAGCAGATACAGGATATTTGGAGAAACTTCCAAGAACGTTCAAGTACATGATTAACTTAAGGCATCTTCATATCTACAATGGTGTAGAGCTGCCTGCAGAGATTGGGAGATTAACTTGTCTCCAAACCCTTGAGTTCTTTAAATTGGGCAGCAGGGAGGCTACCGAATTGAAGAGCTTGGAAGTTTAAAGAATCTCAAAGGAAAACTAGAGAAGGTGAAACGAAGGATGAGAGTGTGTTGGAAGGCCTCCAACCCCACCCAAATCTCAACAGGTTAGGGATTTTTGGGTTCAAAGGGAAAAGATTTCCATCATGGAGTGTAGGAGATGGGCCTCAAGACGCTTGTACCACTTAAAAAGTTGGTGGAGATGTCACTCATTGGGTGCTCTGAGTGTGAACAAATCCCGAGGTTGGAGCACTTGCCAAATATCAAGTATCTTTATTTGGAAAGATTGAAGAAGGTGAGGTTCATAGATTCTTCATTTAGTAAATTAATGTGGCTCCATATAGACAAATTAGGTGCATTGGAATGTCTCCCCGATTGGTTGTTCTATAACAATCCCAATCTCTCTAGTATAAAGATAAGTGGATGCCCCAAGTTAAGGGAAATACCAGATGGGCTGCAGACCCTCAACTATCTTGAGCATTTGTATTTTTACAATTGTCCAAATCTGAAGTCAATGGGGAATAGTAATAATAATCCAAGTGGTGCTTGGAAATCGCACGGGCATACACTGTCGATTGAGAGGTGCGGAGAGCTGATGGAATTGCCACGTCAAATGGTAGAGTCGTGGGCCCCGTCACTCGAGACTCTCTCGTTGGATAGATTAAGCAGCCTAGATAATCTACCAATGCTAATTGACTGCCTCGCTGAATCACCTTGTCTCAGAGAATTGAGCATTCTTGGTGTTCCTAACTTCATGGCTACACAGAGTTGTTGGGATTTTGGCAGCTTGTGGAGTTTGAAGATTTGTGTTAGTGAGGAGAGTAGTAGTGTTGGCATTAAAGAGACTGTGGATGGCATATTGAAAGGATGCTGCAACTCACTTGAGCACTTATAGTTAAGTGGGACAGAAAATTGGGAATGTATACCCGAATCAATTCAACATCTCACTGCTCTTTCTTCGTTAACTTTAGAGAATTTTGGGGTAGAAGAATTGCCCCAATGGTTTGGGAACCTCTCATCTCTACGGTGGTTATATCTGACTAGTTGCAAAAAGTTGAGGTAACTGCCGACTGGGGATGCATATAAGGGTCTTACCATATTACATTCCATAGAAATCAAAGATTGTCCGGATTTAGATGTTGATTCTGAGTGGTGCAACATTCCCCATCTCCACATCAATGTTGATGGCCGCCCGATTGAATCTCGCTAAGAGTAAGTATGCTTCTTCATTATTCTCATCATACTTGTGATAATATTTTGGACAGTCTGAGCGTGAATCATGAGTTGCTGATTTTCACTTCTTGATTGATTCTAAGATGGATGCATGAGTAGTTTGCTTCTTAATTACTGGCAGCAGCTCATGTATTGTTAAGTTTATTGCAGTTTAGAAGTAGATACCAAACTAGTCCAACTCTTTCCAATCTTATGAGATATAAATGATTTTTGAAACCTAAATGTTGCATTGACTCTGGGTACAGCCTGTTGTTTTATGAATTGTGTGTGCGTGAATGGAAGAAGAGACTGTCACAGGAATTTTCTCGTTTGCTCTAAAAGATGTACATATTCTTTCCTACCTTCATTTCTTTCAGAATTTAAAACTTGTAGGAGTATTATATTTGTTCGAAAATATCTATGTATATATATAACATTAATATCATAAATTAGAAGAAACCAGAAAATATGGAGAAAAAAAAAAACTCATTGAATTAATAATAAGATTAGAGAAAAAAATGTTTCATTTCGTTTTCATTCCATGACTATTTTAATTATCATATTCCTAAATTTAGGTTTGAGCAAAATTCATCACTACTTTCATGATTAACTAAATTCATTAGTTGAGGTGTATGATTTATATATTGAAGGCTTCTCAAATTATTTTCTGTTTTCCATGGTTATGTTGTGTGCACTTGGTCTAGTTACATACAACATCGAGGTTGATTGGATCGTGTATCTTGTTGCAAAAAGTTTGGCTAGTTTGCTTTTTTACACTTGCTCCTCTCTGTAAGAATTATTTGCTTGCTTCTTTCTATTGTCTTAGTAGTCTTTTTGTGTGTGTGTGTGTGTGGACGAACTTGGAAAATAAGGAGCTGCGAGGTATCCTGTTACTTGAGTCAATATGACTGCAATTGGGGAAAGGAAAACATCCGATTATCTTTGTGCATTGGAGAATGGTCTGTAAAAACTGTCAAGACTTTGTTTTATGCTATACAGATATGCATTTTTATACACTTAGTTACAACTTATTGATTTGGATAGAATCATTAGGTTTTCAGGTTTTCGTCCCATCACCTGCACACACGATCATCATTCAGTTTACATGATTTGTTAAATGCCCGCTTCAGCCATTTAGACACTGATGTTTGGATCCTGCATGTGTAAATTCATGCAGATGATGATCATTGCTTGTTGATCGATCGTGGATTTTGGAGTGTTTTTATAATGGTGGGATTTATAGAAAAGTTAAGAACGCAAGAATTTACGTGGTTCGATCTGTGGGTAGATCTACGTCCACGGAAGAAAAAATGATGTTTATATTGGAGTCTCTCCTGCTAAAAATATACCGTCCCCTTCTTATCTTACAAGATAGCTCTATTTATAGAGAATTGAGGTCACGGGCGTTTCATGGGTGCTGCTCTCGCATGTCCGTCCGTACTCTGATCATCGCGGGTGGTTGAGAAATCGTGGGGCAGTTGGCTGACTTTGTTGACTCGTTATTGGGCTTCAACCTGGGGGGGCCGAGCTGATCTTGGGCCTCTGGGCCACATCCTATCACATCCCCCCCCAAAAGGTCGGAGAAGCGAGGTCATTGTAGAGAGGTGTAAATTGCCCCGTGGGATTTCGACGAAGTCGAATTGCATACCGCCTCGTTTTGACGAGGTCGAGCTCGAATTACATTACCCCGTCGAAAATAAGATTTTGACGAAGTCGAACTGCATACCGCCTCGTTTTGACGAGGTCGAGCTCGAATTACATTACCCCGTCGAAAATAAGATTTTGACGAAGTCGAACTGCATACCGCCTCGTTTTGACGAGGTCGAGCTTGAATAGTCGTGATATGAAAAGGCACGACTGTTGGTGTCAGGGTAGGTAGGATACGTGTCGCTCTTTTGTCGGAGCAGGCGGAGAGGCGGGATTTGAAAAGGAGTGCCTTTGCTTATAAAAGCTTCCAGTGTACGCTAAAAAATATTTTCCCCCCTCAATCGTTTCCAATTGTCAGCGAGAGAAAAAAAACCCTAGACCCAAAATTCTGCAACCGCCGCCGTCCCGTTCAATTTCCCGGTGATTTGTAGTCGGAAAAAGACTTTGACAAGTAAGTACTTTCCTTGTAATGGATTCTTCTTCTTTTCCCCAAGTAGATACTGGTAGGGCTAGCGCACAGATTTCGCCCTCGCCGTCTAGGGTTTTTCCGGCGAAGGTTTGGTTAAATGTACATACACGCACGCTAGTTCCGCCGTCGTTTCGAGAAATCGAATTCCCGCCGGTGGTCGGGTCTAGTGCCTCACTGGCATGTGCCTCGACCATGTCCGTGTCTCATATGCAGGACTTGGCTCGGCGTTTTTTGTTTCCTGAGTTAGTGGAGCTGCTCCTGCCTCGTGATGTCGATAGGGGTAGTTCGCCTCCCGTAGGTTTTTTTCACCGTTTATGAAGATTATCTTCATTTTGGTCTTCGTTTTCCTTTAAATCGTTTTTTTGGCGAGCTCTTAGAAGAGCTCCAACTGTCGTTAGGTCAGTTGCAACCTCCTTCCATCAAGCAGGTCGTTGGTTTTTGTTTCGAGGTCAGCCGCCGTGGTGGTACACCTACTGTGGATTCTTTCCTTAGGTTTTTTAGACCTAAGCTTGGTCCGACGGGTTGGGCTTACCTTTCCCCTATTAGTAGGTTCAAGTTAGGGACTCCTACTAAGGTGACGAACTGGCAGAAGAAATTCTTCTTTTGCCGGTGTGAAGGTGTGCCGTTGTACCCTTGGACCACGGCCAAGTTCGTACTTCGAGACACTGGGAAACCAACCGGTGAGCTTGAAACGAGCTTGTTGAACCTCGGCCTCATTGAGAGGGATTATGCCGAGGCCGAGCTCGCAAATCACGGGTTAAGCCCATATAACTCCATGTCCGATGTGGACTTGGGTGAGGCTCTGCTTCACTGATTTGTGTCCTGTGGTCTTTTGCATTTTTACTGATGTAAATCTTTTTTTTTTTTTTTTTTTTTTTTTTTGTATTGGACGCTCAAGCTATCCAGGCTGCTCTTCAGAACAAGAACAAGAGGAAGAGGCAGAAGCCTTCTGCTTCGGTGGTGGAGAAGACGACTTCGGCGATGTCGTCGGAGAGGACAACCGACCTTGGAAGGTCGGTATCCGTGAGCTCGCAGTTGGACGCTCCCGTCCGAAGCTCCTCTTCCCTGCAGCTGGTGGGCCAACGACCTCGACGAACTTTACTCTCGTTGGATGATGAAGTGACGGTCGTCGAGAGTGGCCCGACCTCGGGCCAAATGCATGCACGGGAGATGTCATTTCCCGAGGTAAGCGTCAAACTAGAAGTATTTGTATATGGTGATTTGTACCTTCTACTAAAATCTTGTCCCTTGGTTCTGTGTTTTAGGAGGCCGAGGCGGCTTTAGATGGGCTGCAGGGCTTGGCGAACTTCATTAGAAGTGGAGTTGCCAAGTTCCAGACAAAGGCTGCCGAGGCTGCGGCGGCGGAAGATCGGCTAATGGCTAAGATCTCTGTCGCCGAAGCCGCGGCACAGGCAGCAGCGGACAGGGAGGCGACAGCTTTGGCTGTCGCCGAAGAGGAGAAGAAGAAAGTTGCCGATCTTGAGGCAGAAGTGGGTCGGCTGAGGACCCAAGTAGCCGAGGTGGTAGCTGGCCAGGGAGGCGTGTTCCGCGCGTTGGTGGAGCGATTCGTCCGGTCTACCCACTTTTCCCGGATGGCTGTTCAGCTGGTGACTGTCATGAGCACCCCGGTTGTCTTAGCGGTGATCGATGATATTGCCAAGGACATCCCTGACTTGGACAAAACCAAGTACGGGTATGCTACCATGACGGAGGAGGAGACACTGCGAGACTTTGCCGAGGTGCTTCTGGAGCATACCTCTTCCATTCCGGTTGTCGAGCGGCTCTCCGCACAGAGGAGTCTGCTAAATGAAGATGTCATTCGGCGGTGTCCTGTTGACAGGTACGAGCTCCTGGAGACGGTCATTGCCGATCTGCTGAAGACGCCGGTTGGGGAGGGGACCACCGAGGAGCCAGCTCGCGACGACCCCACGGAACCCGAGATTGAACCAGAGGTCGGCCTAGAAGGAGAAAATCGTGATGGAGTCAATTGACACTTTTCACGATTTTTGGCTTCTTTACCCCTCTCCCCCTTTTTTTTTTTGTAACCTTGTACTTCGTCACCATTAGGGTGGCGTTTCATTTGCCGTGTTCGGCTATAAATAAAAAAGGCTCTCTGTTAAACTTTGCTTGTATTTATTCTGTAGCCTGCCCCTGAGTTTTATGATGCTTCCCACCTTGTTAAAGAAATATCCAAGCTTCGCCGAGCTGTAGAAGT
The DNA here is from genome assembly GCA_001642375.2 of Mentha longifolia. Taxonomy (NCBI): domain Eukaryota; kingdom Viridiplantae; phylum Streptophyta; class Magnoliopsida; order Lamiales; family Lamiaceae; genus Mentha; species Mentha longifolia. The sequence goes on from CM038112.1 coordinate 5,665,387, forward strand.
AGCCGAGCTCGATGCTTCGGGCTGGAAGAAGCTTGCTGATAACATCGAGATTGAGGCTGAGGTGAAACTTTGGGCCGCTCAGGAAAAACTTGATGAGATGTATGCAAGATATATGGAGCTTGAAGACCAGTACCAACGAGATCGGGATGACATCAAGACTTGCAAAGAGATCGTCGAGGAGCATATGGAGTACGAGACCATAATTCACCGAGCTGGGGGATCCACGATTTCCGAGACTTACGATAAGGTCAAGGAGCTCCAGGCCCGATGCCGAAGCTACAGGGAGCAATACGGGAATGAATCCTGGCAGGTTAGGGGTGAGTTTGAAGAGCTCATTCGTGTGGCGAGCATTTATGAGACAGTCCTTGATCGCTTTCCAAAGTTGAAGCGGCGTCTGTCTTTAGAGGCTGGTTCTGCGACTTCAATTTCTTCCGAGCCGGATCCGAGGTTGCTCGACCGTACTTCTAGAGAATTTTTGGAAGGTGAATCTTCGAGGTCCACTGACCCGGACCCAAAGATTGTGACACGTCATTCTCGAGAAATTTATAGTCAAGAGCGGCGATCGGCGTCGGGACGGGGTCGGGGTCGGGCGAGCCAGAATGTCCGAGGTAGAGGCTGAAGTTCGGCTTCTGGACGGGGTAGGTTTAGTATAGACGATGTTTTGAACTTTAATTCCGGCAGGGATTTTGCTAGAGATTGGCTTAGTTTTAGTAAGCCAAAGCCTCCGGGTTCCTCGTCTTCTTAATGTAACAATTGTACATTTATTTCTATTCAAATACAATAGAAATTTTTTGCATTTGTGTTTAAGCTTTCTATCATTGCCTTTAACCGAGGCAGGTTCCCTTGTATTCAGCGAATGCAGCTTTCTCATAGTCACTTTGTCTTGTGACGGAGTTTGGGCTTCCGGTCGACCACTTCGTCCAGAGATGAAGTTTGGGCTTTTTAGGTAGCCACTTCGTCTAAATACGAAATTTAGGCTTTCTAGGTGGCCACTTCGTCTAACGACGAAGTTTGGGCTTTCTAGGTAGCCACTTCGTCTAACGACGAAGTTTAGGCTTTCTAGGTAGCAGACTTTCTAGGTAGCCACTTCGTCTAATGACGAAGTTTAGGCTTTCTAGGTAGCCACTTCGTCTAACGACGAAGATTAGGCTTTTCTAGGTGGCCACTTCGTCTAACGACGAAGTTTAGGCTTTCTAGGTAGCCACTAGGTAGCCACTTCGTCCGAAGACGAAGTTTTGGCTTTTGGTTCCTTATTTGTCGAATTTATCGATAGGGGTGGTCCCCTTACGCGCGTTTAGGTGTTACTCCGAGGCGGAGTTTATTTGCGTATCCTCGTCAGGATTTTAAAATCGAGATACTTAGTATAAACGAGAGAGAGAGAGGTGCAAAATGCATGCAAATTATGTAAACGAAAAAATTTTACGAAGTCAAAATAAGACAAAATTTTTACGAAGTCAAAATAAGACAAAATTTACCAAGACAACTCGATTCCTATGACCTAAATGAACTTGGACATCACCCTCTGTTTATACAAAGTACCTCTTCAAGTGGGTAATGTGCCATGTACGGGGTATGAGCTCACCAGATAGGTGGGCGAGCTTGTACGACCCTTTTCCGAGGACTTCTTGAACTCGGTATGGTCCTTCCCAGGTGGCTTCTAATTTGCCGAGCTTCTCCGCCCTGCTGACCTCATTATTCCGAAGTACAAAGTCGCCTACTTGGAGCTGCTGATGCTTCACCCGGCTGTTATAATACCGAGCTACTTGCTGTTTGTATCGAGCTTCTTGTATGTAGGCTTGTTCTCGTTTTTCTTCTAGCAAATCCAAGTTAGTTCGAAGTCCGTCTTCGTTGTCTTGGGCCGCGAAGTTAAGTGTTCGGGGGCTCGGCAAACCGATCTCTACCGGGATCACCGCTTCGGTTCCATACACCAAGCTGTATGGTGTTTCACCGTGTGATGTCCGCGGGGTGGTTCGGTATGACCATAGGACTTGGGGTAAGTTCGCTGCCCAGTCTCCTTTGGCCTTATCCAGCCGGGTTTTTAACCCCTTGACTATCGTTCGGTTCGTAACCTCGGTTTGGCCATTTGCTTGAGGATGGGCTACCGAGGTGAACTTTTGTTGGATGTGGAGTTCGTCACACCATTCTCTGAATGTCCTGTCTGTGAACTGGGTTCCGTTATCTGAGACGAGGACGTGAGGTATGCCGAAGCGACAAACTATGTTCTTCCAAACGAAGTTTAGGGCATTTTTACTTGTGATTCGTGCCAATGGTTCGGCTTCGACCCACTTTGTAAAGTAGTCGATTGCTACAATGAGGAACTGTAGTTGGCCGGGAGCTTTTTCGAATGGGCCGACGATGTCAATTCCCCACTGCATGAACGGCCAAGGGCTTTGCATGCTGGCCAGTTCGGTCTGTGGCAATCTCGGAACCGTCGCATGGATTTGGCACTTCGGGCATTGTTTGACGAGGTCGGTAGCGTCTTGGAACATAGTGGGCCAGTAGTACCCCCACCTCATGACCTTTTTGGACAGGGCGCGGGCTTCGATGTGACTGCCACAGGAACCTTCATGGACTTCGCGCAGTGCGTAGTTCGCTTGGTTGGGCCCCACACATCTTAGGAGAGGTTGGAGGTAGGATTTTCTATACAGTACTCCCTGCTCCAGGACGTACTTTGTGGACTTGGCCAGGAGCTTCCTAGCCTCGGCCTTATCAGTTGGGAGTTCGCCATTTAACCAAGTAATTACGAAGTGGAGTCATCCAGTTCGGTCCATCTTCGTTTACTACATTGACTTCGGCGTCATCAATGCTTCGGAGTTGTACTTCTTCCACTGGAGGGTAGTTGATGATGATGCGAGTTTGCTTAGTGCGTCAGCTCGCTCATTATCTCCTCTTGGGATTCGTACCAACTCAAAATACGAGAAGCTTTGTTGTAGGATCTTGGCCTTATGGAGGTATTTCTTCATTCGTTCTCCTTTGGCTTCGTATTTGCCTAGTATATGGTTCACTATGACTTGGGAGTCGCTGTGAATTTGAATAGCCCTTACTTGGAGAGCTTGGGCTAGACGAAGTCCAGCGATTAGAGCTTCGTACTCCACTTCGTTATTTGTGGTCGGGAAATTGAACCGGAGTGCGTGGGTGATCTCCTTTCCTTCAGGGCTGATGAGTAAGACTCCGGCTCCGCTTCCTTTGTGACCTGATGCCCCATCGACATAGACCTTCCAACAGTCTTGTGGTGGTGGCTTCGGCGCCTCAGCCTTTAATTTATCCTTAGTGGGTTCAACGGATTGTTGTGCGTCCGTGAACTTGGCTTCCACTAAGAAATCAGCCAAAGATTGCCCTTTAATGGCTTGGCGAGGTACAAAGGAAATCGTGTGCTCGCCGAGTTCTACAGCCCATTTAGCGATTCGCCCGGACGCTTCTGGTTTTGTAAGCACTTGCCGAAGTGGGAGGTCGGTCAGCACTTGTATCGGATGTGCGTGGAAGTACGGTCGGAGTCTCCTTGCCGCATTCACCAATGCAAGTGCGACCTTTTCCAGAGGTTGATACCTCGTCTCCGGTCCTTTTAGGGCTCGGCTTATGAAATAGACGGGTAGCTGATGACGTTTTTCTTCTCGTACCAGGACTGCACTGATTGCCTCGTCCGAAGCGGCGAGGTATAGGGAGAGGTCCTCGCCCTCTTTTGGTACGGATAATGTGGGGAGATTTGCGAGGTACCTCTTTAAGCCATCAAAAGCTCCCCTGTGCTCGTCGTTCCATTCGAAGCTCGGCGCCTTCTTTAGTATTTTGAAGAATGAGAGTTGTTTTTCGGCGGCCTTGGATAGGAAACGACTTAGGGCGGCTAGGCAGCCCGTCAGTCTGTGCACGTCATGAATTGACTTCGGCGCTCGCATTTCTTGGATAGCTCGGACTTTTGATGGGTTAGCTTTTAACCCTTCGCGTGAAACCCAACACCCTAGAAATTTTCCAGACCGGACCATGAAGTACACTTTTCTGGGTTTAATTTTAGGTTAACTTTACGAAGTAGGCTAAAAACAACTTTAAGGTCGTTTACACAAGTGGCGATTTCCTTGCTTTTTACGACTATATCGTCTACATACACTTCGACAATACTGCCGATGTGGTCTTCAAAAATCTTGTCGACCATCCTTTGGTATGTAGCTCCAGCATTTTTCAGCCCGAAGGGCATCTTTTTGTATGCGTAGACGCCGAAGTCTGTGACGAAAGCGGTCTTCGGAGCGTCTTCTTCATTCATGAGGACTTGGTGGTACCCCTTGTACAGGTCTAAGAAGCTGAACGCCTTGTGGCCAACAAGAGCTTCGACCTTCTTATCAATGTTGGGGAGGGGGTAGCAGTCTTTCGGGCAGTGTTTATTGAGGTCAGTGTAATCAATACACATCCGCCACCCTGCCTCCTTGCTTCTTCACCATCACGGGGTTGGCCAACCAGGTCGGATATTTTACTTCAAATAAAATATCGGCCTTCTGCAGTTGTCGAACCTCGTCATGGATCACTTGATTCCTTTCAGCTGCGAAGGCTCGCTGCTTCTGCCGAACTGGTTTTACCTCAGGATCGATGTTGAGGTGATGAGTGATGACGCTTGGAGCCACCCCGGTCATGTCTAGCGGCGACCAAGCGAAGACATCTCTATACTCCCGAAGTAGCCGGATAAGTTGACTTCGGAGCTCGTTTTCGCCGACGAACCCTACTTTGACGACCTTGGCAGGGTCATCTTCATATAATGCGACGTCTTCTACCGGCTCGACGGATGGATGCGACGTCGGCTCTACCTCTTCGGGTTTCTGTAGTTGCTATGCTTGGGGGTGTTGATTCCTAACACCTCGGAGTGCGACCTGCATGCACTCCTTAGCCTGTTGCTGGTTTCCCCGAAGCGTGATCACTCCGTTTCTAGACGGAATTTTAATCGTCAAGTGGTAGGCTGAGCAGATCGCCTTCGTTGCTATTAGCCAATCCCTTCCTAAGATGATGTTATAGGGGGAGCTGGCTTTTACGACGAAGAAGTGGATTATCTTCGTAGTGGACAACGGGCTCTTTCCAACTGTCACGGGCAGTGAATGATGCCTTCCGTCGTCGTCTCTTGTTGCGTGAAGCTCTTTAGCGGCATGGGTGCTGGCCTTAGACGTGCTTCTTCAATATCGAGCTTATCGAAGCAGTCTTTAAAGAGAACACTCACAGAGGCCCCGCTATCAATAAATATGCGGTGGACCAATTTGTTGGCCACTACGGCCTCGATTATGGTGGCATCTTGATGAGGTACCGCATGGGGAACTGGGTCGTTGCTAGAAAAGGTGACGACCTCGTCCCTTTTGAACCTTTTTTGGGTGGGTTCTTCCCGCTGTTGACTTCGGGCCTCGGCTTTCAACGATGACCTCGTCGTACCTTCGGGCAGTCCGGTGATGGCCGTGATGACCTGCATCATATTGAGGCTGATCTTCATCCTCATCCTCGTTGTCGTGCTTTGGCCTTTTGTCGTTTTGGGGGGTACAGTTGTTGCCTCCCCTGTTTTTCTTTCTCTTGCCCTTCCCTTGAGGTCGGGCCTCTTTCTGGCTGCGACTTTGGTACAGTTTAAGGGTACCGTCGCGTACCATGTGTTCTATGTCCAAGGCGAGGTCCCTGCAGTCCTCGGTTTCATGACCGTAGTCATTATGGAGCTTGCAGTATTTCTCCTTGGATCGGCGTTTCGACCCACCTCGGGATAAGGGCGGTGGCTTCTCGAACAAGTTTGAGTGAAGCTCGTATATTTCAGCCCTGGACTTTGTCAGTGGTGTATACTGACTTCGGTCTTGGTGGGGCCGAGGTCCTAAGCGGGACTCGAGAGGTCCTCGCTGTAACCTTTCGAGGGCACTTCGGCGACCTTGCCCAAGGTCGGCGCGCTCCTCTTTTTTCCTCTTATCGTTGTTTTCGGGCCGGTCTGCTGCCCGCTTTTTCCGATCGGCCTCATCCGCCTCCGCGAATGCATCGGCAATCCTCCATAGCTGCCTGGAGGTCGTTGGGCGTGCCTTTACAAGCTCTCTAAAGAGAGTCCCGGACTGAATGACATTTTGGAATGCCGAGATGAGCACGTCGTCGGAGAGACGATCGACTTTAAGGCTTTCGTTATAAAAACGGGCCAGAAAATCACTGATCGTTTCTCCCCGCCCCTGCCTTAAGGTTAGGAGCTGGGCTGGGCTGATTTTTGCCTCGGCTTTTTGAAAAAAACGGCGTTCGAAAGCGTCAAGTAGGTCGGCATACGACCCTATGCTGCAATTAGGGAGGCTATCAAACCAGCTCCTAGCGTTGTCCACTAGCAGCTCGGGGAAGACTTTACACATGTAAATATCTTCGGCCAATCCCTGGTTCATCATGTTGTATTGGAACCGGGATAGGAAGTTGCTGGGGTCTTGTGACCCGTTGTAAGGCGGGATAGGAGGACACTCTATACGTCGACGGGATGGGAGTATAGAGTATCTTATTAGTGAAGGGAGTCGAGATTCGACCGTACACGGTGAATCTTCCCTGGTAGGCATTTCCTTCGTCACGCCGAGGTGGAATGGCGTTCTGACGAGGTGACGTTGATCCGCGCCGAGGTGAAGCGCGGTTGTTCCCACGGCGATTGTCCTGTCGCCTTCGGGGAAGTTCGGCCTCCCTGTCTCCAACGATCTGGAGACTTGGGGATCGCCTTTGTGACGGTTCGACTCCGTCTTCTCTGTTTTGACTTTGTTGTCGATGTTGATCGACGAACTTACGAAAATCCTGCTCGTGGAGGTCCAGGTACGCCTTCAGTGCGTCTCCAAGCTCGGGCTGGAGTTCGGCGTTGCCGCGTCGGCTGCCACCTTGGTTGGGCCCGTCGCTACTAGCTGAATCTCCAGACGGAACGTCTTCCAGGTGGCCTTCAGGAGTTCGGCGAATGGGCTGTTGGTCACGTCGGATTTGGGAAGCAGTTTTTGAGCTTGACTAACGTCACCCTCTTCCTCATTGACTGGAGTGTAAGGCGGATTGGTGAAGGGGTCAGCTTACTTCTGTTTTGCTTTGGCGGCGGCGGCGGCAGCGGCGGCGGATCGGGTTGGTCTCACCATCGTATCTTTACTCAAATGCGCTGATCGGTTTCACAAAATTTCAGTTTCCCACAGACGGCGCCAGTGATCGATCGTGGATTTTGGAGTGTTTTTATAATGGTGGGATTTATAGAAAAGTTAAGAACGCAAGAATTTACGTGGTTCGATCTGTGGGTAGATCTACGTCCACGGAAGAAAAGAGGATGTTTATATTGGAGTCTCTCCTGCTAAAAATATACCGTCCCCTTCTTATCTTACAAGATAGCTCTATTTATAGAGAATTGAGGTCACGGGCGTTTCATGGGTGCTGCTCTCGCATGTCCGTCCGTACTCTGATCATCGCGGGTGGTTGAGAAATCGTGGGGCAGTTGGCTGACTTTGTTGACTCGTTATTGGGCTTCAATCTGGGTGGGCCGAGCTGATCTTGGGCCTCTGGGCCTCTGGGCCACATCCTATCAATATGCTTTATAGAGAAACAGCTTGATATATATATGTAAATAATTACATGTATTAAGTTACATAAATAAATAAATAAATCAACCATTATCTGAAAATCGATTACAGAGCTGACATCATTTTTTCTCGGCCTTCCTCGCAGAAAGAAGTGTAATATTAATTTCAATATATTTTACCTTTGAGCAAAGCTCAACTGCGCCGCCGATCAAACAAAAGGCGGCAAAGCCGAGTAAGAGAGAAGTCCGGCTGCAACCGCGACACAGGCGACGGCCGATCTCCGGCATATTCGCGCCGACGCGGGGCTGGTGGCGCGTAGAGACATGGTCATGACGGAGGCGGCGAAGCCGAAGTTGAGCGCCACCAGAAATAAGTGAAAGAGCGTGGGCTTATTATGGAAGAAGAGGATTGGGACGGGGTTGCCATTGATGTACTGGTAACGCAAGTTTAAAAGCGTGAGGGCGGCGGCGATCCCTACCAAGAAGATGAGGTCTTCAACGATTTTGGGATGAATTTGCATTTTTCGTTTATTTGCATATTTTTGCAGTGCCTCTTACTTTTAGTTTTAGTTAAGATTAATTGTTGCTGTAGATTACCAGATTTTCCACGAAACTTGCTTTCCACACGCTCACGAAATCTTTGAGTAAATTCACACGGCTTTAAGAAAACTATTGTTTCATTAAATAAGTGCAAAGTCAAGAGCACAAGATTGCATATTTGTTTAAACTTTTGTTAATATTTGGTGGAACACTTCACTTGTGTATCATTTGTTTTCTTTAATTTTCAATTCCTTGTATTTTAATTTAGATCAATCTTACAAGTTGTTAAATTAGCACTTAAGGTCTTGTACAGGATTTGAGGGTTCTTTTTCTTACAAACTTACATGCACTGTCTTCTTATTTTGAGCCGTCAACTATATTACTAATAGAAATGCTCGAATTTAAATACTCATTACGAGCATACTTAATTACTTTATTCATATTTTATCTATCGTTGTTTGTTTACTGATGCTTATTTTTCAGACGGGATAGTTCCGTCATCACTCTATTGTAATCTTATTTCTACGAGGGAATATTCTGCCGCTAGTATGCGAAATTCTTGCAGTGAACAATAATAGAAAGGAACTGATTTTCCATTGAAATAGCTTATACCATGAGTCCGTGAGTTTAGGAAAAAGTAGTAAATACCTTAAACATCTATATTATCTTTTCTACTGTAGTTTGAACCTAATAATAATATACTATAGTATGTTCTTTTTCAATATGTTCTTTTCAAGTCTATATATAAACAACTAGTTATCCATGACTAAAACATACAAGTCGGTATACTTTTCAAAATTGCCGGGGCAATTTTTTCCCCAGCTGACAGCTACCTTATGTTTTATTGTTTTTAATTTTTTAAAACTCTCAATATATGGACTATAGATAAAATACGTAGATATATTCTTGTTTTAGTCGACTTCCAATATTATAGGTCATGTGACTTTGTTATATTATTCATCCCCAAGTAATTTATGGACCACAACTCCACCAATAAAGTCAATTAATTAATCTTGGCAAAAAGAAAAACAAAAGAGAATATACGGTTTGATAATTCCGTCAAAAGGATAGGATGGCTATTCACGTACGTTGTTGAAACTTGGAATCATTTTTTTTAATCTAATTAATTTTATGATTTTGAGTATTATATTCACATATATTACGTAACAATAAAGTTATCTCTCCATTAATTTTCAGCCCACATAATAATAGAAAATTAAAATTTAATCAACGCAAGATTTACAAATAAATAGCAAAGTTCTTGAAGAAGAATAATAATAATAACTACGCATGAGTACGGATGACTGCAATTTTCATCAATTTCCACATTATTTGGCTTCATTTTACATTAATTTTTTGTGTAAATTTAGCAGCATTAATTTATTGGTTCCGATCAAAGTTTATTAATGGTTTAAATAATTTTTTTGCTTAGTTTTTCCACTCCGTATATAATTAATTGACAAAGAAAACAATTCACAGAGAAATTGCGGTATAAATCTTTTTCTTTAGAAATGAAGAAAAGTAATCGACAAACCAAATCAGACGTTGAACGGTAAATCCTCTACAGCAGATACAACTGATTAATTAGCTCCAGATGATTACAGAAATGGAATCAGAAATTAATCTCTTGCGCCGAGTTAAGGAGAGGAAGAAGAAGGAAGCAAGGCGGAGTAAGCAACCAGTCCGGCGGCAATAACAGCACAAGCGACGGCCGATCTCCGGCAAAATCGTTCCAGAGTGGGGCTCTTGTCCCGCAGAGACATGGCGGCGACGGCGGCGGCGAAGCCGAAATTAAGGGCGACCAGAAACGCGTGGAAGAGCGTGGGCTTGTGGTTGAAAATGAGGACCGGTACAGGGCTGCCGTCTATGTAGTCGTAGCGCGTGCGTACAAGCGCCACCACCGTTACGATTCCGAACAGAAAGATTTGCTCTTCAACGGAAGATAGGTGGAGCCGATTATTTAGCATATTTCATTAATTTGCATCTCCACAAACAAAAACTCAGAATAATTGAGAGTATTTGTAATTGTGGTTTCACGCGTTTTGTCGACTGCAGGTTCGAATTATTCATTTATTTATTTATTTTAATTTTAATTTTTTTTTACATATATATGTTTTGATTAATTTTGGTTCATAGAGAAAATATAATAATATGAAAAATTAGCAGAGAAGAATAGTAAAATTATGTATGCTTTCATCACTACAATGGATGCATAGGGTGGAGTATATGTTATAGAGTTCCTTCTATCCGAATAATTATACTATGAAAATTAACATTAGCGTAACTAATTAAGTGTAGTTTTCCAGTTAGTCTTCTTCTTCTAAAAGTCTTTAAAATCCTACAATACCGATTGCACATCTTCTTCAAGCTTTCATGAACATTCAATTGGTAGTTAGATATATTTTCTTTAAATTTATTGTTAGTATGTAAAATATTTTATAAAGTTTATATATTGTCACTTATTAAATCAGTAATAGCTTGCATCAGTTAATGGTGGCCTGAAGATATGTTTAGATAGACAATATCAAGTGTCATGAATCATGATCTAATAAATGGAGATTGGAGACCCAATAAAATTAATCCATTATTATTTTTTTTTTTCAGGAAAAGTATTTAATCCATATTGACGGTGATAAAAATTAAAGTGACACTGACACCTACCGTTTCATTCTGGAAGAAAAATTCAACTATATATTTTCTGTTAGTCCTTCTAGACGTGCCCAGTGGCGAGTCCACATGCAAGTGAGGGAGGCTTAAGCCCACCCCACCCAAAAAAAAATAAAAAAATATTCTAGTAAAACTATGATTTTTTATGTATATTATGCATAATTTAGTGTAAAACACATGCTATTAAATTATATTGTATAGAACTTTGTTTCTCAAATCTCAAATATGAATCTCAGCCCCCGCTATCAAAATTTTCTGGTCTCGCCCCTGGACGTGCCCAATAGAGCGATAATAATACTCGTTTTTTCATGGAAAGTCAATAATTCCAATAATTATCTCACATATAATTTGATTTTTATTTTTTATTTTATATATATTTCAAAGCCTCTGTGCATGGACATAGTAAACGGTCGAACTTTCCAAGTAGCTAGGACTTTGTCGGTAGAGATGTAAATTAAAGTTTATTATATCTCGATTTAAAAAAAATAAATTAGGATGATAGTATTAGTTTTTGTGTCTTTCGGATGAGACCCTCTATTCCAAATTCGATGTACCAATCGCGTACTCAATCTTAATTTTTATTAGTCTTATATTGTTTTTAACAAAAATAAAAATTACTATAATATAATAAATCATAATAAACATTTATAAATAAAATTTGAAATTTTTGATATTATATTCTCTCATTTTGAATTTAATTATCAAACTTAATATAACTATTAAAAGTGAAATTAAATGCTAAAAAATAATTATAAACCCTAATGGGATGGGTGAACCCTTGATAACAATTATAAAATTAAACTAAAAATCATTATATGTAGGTCCCGATAAGTATTTATTGGTGTATGGGGGGGGGGGGGAGAATACACCAATTAGCCAACAGTTTTAACTTTTCAAAACGATTTGATCTTACTGAGTCGTCACTCAGTTTATCAGAGCAGTTTAGTTTTTCCAGCTCAGACAGTAAACTGCTGAGCTTGCAAAACTAACCTGCGTGCGGAAGTTTGGTGGAAAGGTTGGCTAACAGGTTTCAAAACAGTTTTCAAAGAAAACTTTAGTTCAGACAAGTGTTCATGCAAACTGTGAAAGTGACTAACAGTTTTCAAAGACAGTGCACATGCAAGACAGGTTACAATAATGCAGGTTGTGAGCATGCAAACTGTGTGAATAAAGATGTAAAGATAAATAATAAGAGAGAGAAACACGAGGAGTTTTTATCGTGGTTCAGAGTAAACAGCTCCTACGTCCACGTCAAATCCCGTCGAATCTGTAATCCCTTAACTTGAGATTTTTACTCCTTTTAACACTGGTGGAGGTCCAGTCCAAATTCAAGTCTTTCTCTTAGACTGAATCTAGCACGTTTCTAGAGTCGTGTCTTTTCTTACTTACATATAATCTTACATACAGACTTACTAACACTAAATGACTAGTGCTACTATCCAAACTTGAAAGTTGTGAATAGCTATCGTTGTAAGGAATACAACTCAATCAACTACACTAGTTTTTCAACTTTGATGGTAGTGAGAGTGTGTGTGATGTGTTCTAGTAAGACAGTTTCCAGATAGATCAGAAATCTACAATGATCAACACTTGGGAAAACTCTAGTAATTTCGAGTGTTGATTGAATGATTTTCAGCTTGAGATTTCTGTAGCGTTTTAGCTCGTGTATTGATTTTCCCGTGCTTCAATCTGGAATGAGTTGAGGTATTTATAGAGAAGCATTTGAAATAGAGCCGTTGGAAGTGTGTCAGGATTTGCAGATTCCGTACACTGACACAATTCTTGTCGTTGAGTGAGAGCAGGTTTCATAACCATAGCTCAGGTTGGCCTTCACAGGTTGAGCTTCCTATACCTCGAACTGTCTTCAGTCTTTTGTAACCTTCGCGTGAAATCTTCCGAGTATTGTAAGAGCAGGTTACATAGACAGGTTCCCTAATGGAACAGTATGACAGGTTTGAGTAGACTAGGTACAAGGTTGCACTACCAACCTTGACCTTTACATAGTAACTTGTCCGGTTAGGCTTGACTGATCCTGAACACGGAGATCAGCCTGTTCCAATTAAGAACTTATATCTAAGTGTGGTTTCTAATAACATTATCAAAACTAAATTTCAAAGGGTTCCCAACAATTTCCCCCTTTTTGATAATGCCGAAATCCACACTTTACATTTTAGCTTAGAAGTTTTGAAAGGTTTGATGTCCAACCACTGCATGAAAATAAGTGTTAGATAATTTAAAGCATACCATGCAAAGGCCTGGACAAAGAGATATTGTCGTCAGGAACAAAAATTGATCATTTTCATTTATAGTATCAACTGAACTGATATTCACATGTTACAAGGTTGATACATAAAGCAAATGAAATCGATCAGGTTACTTCCTCACAGTCTTAAACCTTTCTTCAGTTATTTTGTCCAAGCTTACAGTTTCCATGGATGCATAGATGCTGTCGCGAATCGATCTGTACTCATCGCAGCTTGTGGTTTTGCAGCCATACTGAGTTGCAACACTCCTAATGAATGTATTGATTCGGTTGATGTCTGGAGTGTCAGTGCCGCAGACAGTGGGAGGTTGGAAGGTCTCTATCTTTGGCGGATTGAGCGTGACCTTCTCCTTTGCAGCTCTCTCCCTGACCCTCTTGATGAATTCGCGGTCTGGGAAAGCTTGCAGCCAATTGTGGAAGACGGTCTTGGTATCACCAGAATAGCGAGCATCAACCTGCAACCAGTAGTGATGCAAAATAAACTGGTTAAGGAACTCGTCCCATAGAGGCTGATCTTCCACTGGTAGCCAATCTGTTGGCTCTCTTTTGTCTGCTTGGTCCTTGCAGCTTTCAAGACCTTTAAAGCTTGCCATGCGAGCTTTGTCTTTCAACCTTTGTTTCTTCAGTTCAGCCAAGAACATCTTCTGCTTGCCTTCATCTTCGCAGTCTTCAGCAGTGTGTCCAGCTTCTACCATCATTTGGATGAGGGTAGCTTCACCCTGTGCTTTTTCTTGGGCAGACAGCTTGGCGGCAGCAGGTTGAGGGGCAGTTGTCACGGGCGGGGCAGCTTCTGATTGCATCACAGGTTAGGAAGTGCGACCTGTGCCTCTGCTTTGAGTACCCTATTTCTCCTTGCCTTTCCCTTTTGCAGAAGTGCGTTTGCCTTTCCCTTCCCCCTTTTCGGCATTATCATCGATGAGGTTCTGAACAAGGGTGTTGAGGGAGGCTTGCTCATCGGAAAGTAAGGACATGTCGGTGCATATCTTCTCCTTGAACTGCAGGAGGGAGTTGATGTTCCCTTGCATCTCCTCCTCTTTCTTCAATGAGCTTGAAGTGGTTTGAGTGAGCTTCGTAGAGAAGTCGTGTACAAGCTGGTTGAGTTGCTCAAACTCAAAGTTCAAGCCATCGATGGAAGATTGGGATGCGACCTTCAGTTCGGACAGCTGGTGCGGAAGCAGCTTATCCGTCTCAGCTCTCAGTTGGGTTGAGATGAAGGTTGCGAACTGGCGTGCCACAGTTTCCTTAATTAATGTTGGCATCTCCTCCTTGATATTTGCCAGCAGGGCAAACGCAGCTTTGTCCATTGCTTCAATTTGATTGGCAATCTTCTGGTGCTCTTCTACCTCTGTTGCCTTCACCTTGGCAACCTCCTCAGTGATGAATTTCTTCAATTCCTCTTGCATCACAGTGAGAGGAGTGCCAGCGGTTGCGACAGAGTAGACAGGGACACGATCATGATCGGACTCTGTGTCTTCGCTGTTCCGGGTGGGAGAGGGAATGGGACTGAAGTCTTCATCCTCCGGAAACTTGAAATTATATGAATTGCGATCATGAGTGTAAAAAGGTTTTAAATCGATATTGAGAGCCCTGGCCTCTCTCTTCATCCTAGAGAGGACGAATTTCTTGAAGCAGTCGCGAGCTTCAGGAATGGAAGCATAGCCAAAATACTTCCCCAGGGTGTGTTCTTCAATCTCCAGCTGTTCGATGGGAGAAATAAGGAAGATTGACTTCAAGTCACAGTAAGACTTGTCCTTCCCATCGAGCAACGTACGCAGTCTGAACGCCATCTGTCTGGTCTCCGGAGTAAGGTCAATTCCGGGAAAGGACTCCATAACAGTCTTCTCAGCGTTGATTTCGATGGAGTTGACCAGCATGGCAGCTGCTGTAACAGCCCGTTTTTTTTTATTTTTTTATTTTTATTTTTATTTTTATCTTTAAATTTTATTATTTAAAATAATTTAAAATCTATTTAAATTATTTAAATGTTTTATTATATATATATATATCAGTGCTCGAGTTATATTATAGTCAAAGTCGTGCCCTAGCTATATGTTTTATTAGTACTACAATGTGGTGAAAAATTTATGCACATATAAATATCTAATCGGATTTTTCTCCATGTATGTTTGGATATGTATTAATTATTTTAATTTATTTATTTTACACCAACATTTTATGCATGTATGCATCAATAGTGTTATAGAAAAATAGAGTTTCCGTCAATTATTTTCTTTTATGCATTATTTATATTCCTTTAACTAAAATAAAATAGTGTAGTTTTGAAATCCCTAAATATATGCTGGGAATTTGAGTGATTTCGTATAATTGTGTTTTAAAAAGATAACAAAGATTTTAGTCAAATATTTTACTATGGAAGATATCATAAAATCATTCCCTAATTTCAGTTGATTATTTATTTTCTAAACGTTTTCTAAATTCTGCAATAAATCTATTCCTAAAATACTTTGAACCTAGCTATCTCTATAGTTTATGTTTATAAAGTCAGTTTCCGAAAACCATTTCCGGGAGAGAAACTTCAGCCTTGGTGTTAAGGTCAACTTCTAAATCTTTTAATTTTATTCTGCTTTTCAAATCAAAACATATGAGTTTTCAATTCTTTAATTACGAACTTAATTTTATGTTCTTGATTAGGATCTAGTTGAAGAGTGTTTCAAAGATTTTTTTTTGTTTTCCACTTCGAGGTAATTGTTATTTTATAATTATTTTACTGATTTACTTTGTTTGGAAAATTTATGCACGTCTTCTTTTATTTTGAATATTACATATACAAGTTAATAAATATGCATATGCATGTGTCAGTGTGTGTTTCATCATTAAAATTTATGTATGCATTGCATTCCCTTTTCATTTTCGTATTTATCTAATAGAAGACAAATCAAATTTGATTAACCTTTTCAACTGTTGGAGTGCTATTTATTTCTTTATTTTGTAATTCTAATTGAGGGATTTAAGATAGAAAACAATCTGTAGTATTATACATATGCGTATATATATATATATATATATATACAGATTAGAGAATTTAAATATTTCAAAAGCGAGATTATTATTATTATTATTATTATTATTATTATTATTATTATTATTATTATTATTATTATTATTGCTCGGTTTTTAAGTATTCACAATTATTATTATTTTTGGAAGTTAAAGAAATGGTTTACGCAAGCTTTAGTTGGAAGATATGTTTCAGTATTTTTTTTTATTTTTTTATTTTTTCTCTTTCTGGATTTTAATTAGTTTTATTTATTTAATTACAGGCATCATATCTCGGTTGTAGTTTTCAAAGAGAGTAATCAAATATTTTTCTTTTCAAAATTTCTGTATAGTTAGAATTACATATACGTGTATACATATATCTGCATGTGCATATAAATTAGTTTATTTTTCATGTTCAGAACATTCATTTCTAGTTTTAACTATTCCTCATAATTATGTTTATAATTATAAATTTATAAATTTTTAGGCGTGGTGCGACTAAGACGTTAAACTTATATTTTAAGTTGCTCGTTTCATTTCTAAAGCTCAAGATTAAGGTGTGGGATCTATTTAATTTATGCACGTTGATTTGATTTTGTCCCCTTTAATATTATATGACTTATTGTGTGACTATTTGACATTAAGTGTTGAGCAGGACCGTTAAATTAAAGTTGTCCTATTGACTTTGCTCTCACTGTTTATTTGACATTAAGTGTTGAGCAGGACCG
This sequence comes from Mentha longifolia, assembly GCA_001642375.2. NCBI lineage: Eukaryota > Viridiplantae > Streptophyta > Magnoliopsida > Lamiales > Lamiaceae > Mentha > Mentha longifolia. Next base: position 5,682,089 of record CM038112.1, read on the forward strand.
TTAAATTAAAGTTGTCCTATTGACTTTGCTCTCACTATATTTGGTGACTTTAATATTCATACGTGCGTCTATTTTATTAAATTGGGCAATCTCTGCATAATTTTTTCCCACACTAAGTATTTTCGTATACTTATCCCCAAATTTAACATTTCAGGTATTTGAGCTTGGAAGCGTGTGGAGATCGAATGACCAGTCCAAATATTTTATCATGAACTTTATTTCCGCATTAAATAAAATGTTTACTTCGAGCATTAAGACTTGGTGTTTAAGAAATTCTACTTGACTAATTTTGGTTTAAGCATATGGAGCTTGTGGATTGATTATTTTGAATTAAAAACATGTTTCATAGTTTGTTCAGTTTTTCTCACAACTCTCATTATTCAATTTAGTACTAAAATATTTATTTTAAATTTTTTCATAATTTTCCATGAAAATATTTATTGATAACACTCCATTTAGATTAGGGTGTTATAGCATGGTATCAGAGCAGGTCTACGTTTCTGTAGACTTGTCTCAAAATAATTTTAGCATGAAAATTAGAAGTCATATGCATGAGTCATTCGATCACCACGCCTTCTAATTCTGAGGTAAAGATATATATATTTTTTTTGAGTTTTTGTTGAGTCATATAATCCTTACATTTTGTATATTAGGGGAAGAAATAGTTTTGCTTAGATTTAGACTCCGGATTTAGTTAAACATAGAAGCCCTCTTATCTCCTTCCTTTCTATGTTCTGTAAGGCGATGGCAGCTAACGAATTTCACACGGATTCACTTGACAACCCATTTTGGAATTACGAGTGGAAGACCGAAAGGAGCTTAACGGACAATTTGGAGTTGATGTGGGAATTGTGGTTGGAGTTTGACTGTCCTCGTTGCACATGGGGACAAACTGAGGCATGCGCTAAGGTGGTGGCGGCTTTCCCGTGGAATGCTCGAGGCATGGTGGAATCATATTATGAGGAAATGTCCCAAAAGTACCCTTTCTCTAGGCTGAAGCGGCTCGAACTTGAACCGTTTATCAAACGTGTAATCCAAGGATTTGGAGACCTCAATCATGGCGTTCACGTAATTGAGGAAGAGGTTGAAGACGAATCGCAAAATATGGAAAGGGAAGGTGATGAGGAAGAGGAAGAAGACCCTGAGATGGATCCTTAGGAAAATCACTTTAGGCTTGGCTGAAGAGAGGATTTTTATCTTCATGAATAAAGTTTTAGTGGAGCATGAGACTTATTTATTATTCAGTTTTTCGTTTTGGGTTTGGATTTGATGTTAATTTTTTGTTATGTTTTATGGATATTGAATTTATTTTTAATTTATTATTTTTGTTTTTATTTATGAGGTTAGGTTTCGCTTATTAGTTAATTAGTAATGTTATCCATCACTCGTCTTTCATCAAAACCATGTGTTTCCTTAAGATTTGACTAAGTTAGTAATCATTAGTTTTTTTATTTTTTTTTTTTTTTTTTTTTTTTTTTTTTTTATGTAGAAGCATGACGCGTACTCGATCCCATAACGCCGAAAATTTCGAGACGAATCGAAATGGCAACGAAACAAATAATGGAGGGAATCTGATGGGCGAGTTTCTGAATGCAATACGAGGATTTGTGAGGGAGCAAACTGAATCTCACTTGGAGGGACGACAACCACCAAATACCAATTCTACTACTAGGGTGAAAGCCACAAGCGAAGTGGTGGAACAATTTCGCCGCTACAATCCTCCACGATTCAATGGAAGAGAAGGACCCGAGGTGGCAGAAGAATGGTTGGAAGAGTTGGACAATTTGTTCACTCATATTGATTGTAGTGACAAGCAAAAGGTTTCCTGTGCCATTTTTCAATTTACTGAAGATGCTAGTCGTTGGTGGAAGAGCTTTTACCGCACTCTGAGCGAAGATGATATCCCCTTATTGACATGGAAGACATTTCGGAAGGTTGTCATGGATAAGTACTGTTCTAGTGCATTTCTCGAGAGGAAGGAGACAGAATTCTATGCACTCACCCAAGGGAAGTCAACCATAGAAGAGTATGAAAGGAAGTTCCATCGTTTGTCTGGATATGCACCACACTTGGTGGACACTGAAGAGAGGATGATTTCAAGGTTCAGGAAGGGTTTGAGAACTGACATAAAGGGGATACTAGCAGCTCATGTGATAGGCGATTTTGGGGAGTTAGTCAAACGTGCTGAAGAGGTGGAATTGGCTTTGGGCATCGAAGCTCCACCAAAACCAACAAGCAATCCATCAAAGAGGACAGTGGATAATAGAGATCAAGATAAGGGGAACTTCCAAAACAAGAGAGGAAGATTTGGAAACGTTGATGGTTCTGGAACTTCAGGAATAAAGCCTCTTTGCCCCAAATGTGAGAAGCGACACAATGGAGAATGTTTGTTTGGAATGGGAGCTTGCTTCTACTGTCGTGAGAAAGGGCATACCTTCTACAGTTGCCCAAAGAGAGGAGACAAGGGACCAAACAACAAAGGAAATGGAGCACCTGAGAAGAAGGGAAATGCTCGTTTTTTCGCTCTGACACAAGAAGATGCCGCCAAAGATAGTGACACTATGACGGGTATGTTAACTATACTTGGATTACCTGTAGTGGTTTTGTTTGATTCTGGAGCATCGCACTCATTTATATCGACTAAGTTATGTCACCTAAAGAAGATTGATTCTGTGGTAGAGAACTTAGCCCTGAACATAAGTATTCCTTCAGGAGATAACATAAGCACTGACAGAGTTGTTCGAAACCTTAAGTTGAATTTTGGCGGTAGAGAATTAGGAGCTGATTTGTACTGTATAGAGATGCATGATTTTGACATCATACTTGGGATGGACTGGTTGAGTCAACACTACGCAGTGATCAAGTGTAGAGAAAGAGAAGTAACATTCGAGGTGCCAAATGGAGAAAGGTTCACGTTCTATGGAGCAAGGGTGGGACGGCTCCCTATTGTAATATCTGCCATGAAAGCTATGAAGATGCTGAAGAAAGAGCAATGCCAAGGTTATCTTGTCAACATGGTCGGAGTAGAAGAAGATGAAGGATCTAAAATTGATAGGGTACCAATTGTGCGCGAGTATCCAGATGTGTTTCCCGAAGAGTTGCCAGGCTTGCCTCCAAGTCGACAAGTAGAATTCACAATTGATTTGATACCTGGTGCAGCTCCTGTATCGAAAGCTCCATATCGAATGGCACCAAAAGAATTACAAGAAATGAAGGTGCAAATACAAGAACTGCTGGATCAAGGATATATTCGACCGAGTGTGTCACCTTGGGGAGCACCGGTCTTATTTGTAAAGAAGAAAGATGGGTCAATGCGGATGTGCATAGACTATCGAGAGCTGAACCAACTCACAATTAAAAATAAATATCCCTTGCCTAGGATAGAGGACCTTTTCGATCAATTGAAAGGAGCAGGAGTTTTCTCAAAGATTGACTTGAGGTCAGGTTATCATCAATTGAAGATACGAGAAAGTGATGTACCAAAGACGGCTTTCCGAACAAGATATGGTCACTATGAGTTTATAGTAATGCCGTTCGGTTTGACCAATGCCCCAGCCGTGTTTATGGACTTGATGAATCGAGTCTTCCATCCTTATTTAGATAAATTTGTGATAGTTTTTATTGATGATATATTGGTTTATTCAAAGGATGAAGAGCAACATGGTAACCATCTCAAGATTGTCTTGGAAACTTTGAGGAAAGAGAAATTATTTGCAAAGTTCAAGAAGTGTGAATTTTGGATTGATCGCGTGGTTTTTCTTGGTCATGTGGTGACTGCTCAAGGAATTGAAGTAGATCCGACTAAAGTGGAAGCTGTGAGTAATTGGAAAACACCTAGTAGCGCGAGTGAAGTGAGAAGTTTTCTTGGACTGGCAGGTTACTATCGAAGATTTATTGAAGGGTTTTCAAAGATAGCTGGACCAATGACTCAGCTGACGAGGAAAGGGGAGGCATTTAAATGGACTGAAAAATGTGAGCACAGCTTTCAAGAGCTGAAGCAGAGGCTAACGTCGGCACCTGTACTGACCATTCCTGACGGTTCGGATAATTTTGTCATTTACACCGATGCTTCTAAGCAAGGTTTGGGATGTGTTCTAATGTAGAAAGGAAATGTGATTGCTTATGCTTCTAGGCAATTAAAGACGCACGAACATAACTATCCAACACATGATTTGGAGTTGGCAGCAGTGGTTCATGCACTCAAGATATGGAGGCACTACTTATATGGGAGTAAGTGCGAGATCTTTACAGACCACAAAAGTTTGAAGTATTTCTTCACCCAGAAGGAGCTTAATATGCGGCAAAGAAGATGGTTGGAGTTAGTGAAGGACTACGATTGCACCATACTTTACCACCCCGGAAAAGCTAACGTAGTAGCCGACGCTCTTAGTAGAAAGAGTGAAGGAAAGCTCACCGTCATGGTGACTCAACAAGATGTCTTGATTAGAGAATTTGAGAAATTGAGTCTGGAAGTGATAACTCCAAATGCCAAACAGGCTATCCTCTGCTCGTTGATCCTTCAACCTACTCTTCGAGATCGAATTAGAAAAGCTCAGAAGTCTAATAATTTCTTGCAAAAGATGAAGAGTCATGGAACGAATGGCGATCAAGGGAATTTTACCCTAGCAAATGATGGGACACTCTTGTTCGATGGAAGAATATGTGTACCTAAAGATAAAGACTTGATACGAGAAATACTAGGTGAAGCACATTGCACCCTGTATACTGCTCATCCAGGGGGTAACAAGATGTATCAAGATCTACGTAAGACATTTTGGTGGAGGGGAATGAAGAGAACAATAGCAGAGTATGTTGCTAGGTGCATGACATGTCAGCAAGTGAAAGCTGAACATCAACGACCGTCGGGATTGTTAAATCCATTGGATATTCCAGAGTGGAAGTGGGAGCATATCACAATGGACTTCGTGGTTAGGCTTCCTAGGACTGTTCGTGGTCATGATGCTATTTGGGTTATCGTCGATCGACTCACTAAGTCATCACACTTTCTCCCAGTGAAAATGACTTACTCAATGGATCAGTTTGCACGGTTGTATGTTCAAGAGATTGTTAGATTACATGGAGTGCCCGTGTCAATTGTATCAGATCGAGATCCTAGGTTTACTTCAATGTTTTGGAAGAGTCTACATGTGGCTATGGGAACCAAGCTAAAATTTTCAACTGCTTATCATCCCCAGACAGATGGACAATCCGAGAGAACTATCCAGATTTTGGAAGACATGCTACGGACTTGTGTAGTTGATATTGGAGGCAATTGGGAGACGCACTTACCTTTAGTTGAGTTTGCGTATAACAATAGCTTTCAAACGACGCTCGGAATGGCACCTTATGAAGCGTTATATGGAAGAAAGTGTAGATCGCCTTTGTATTGGGATGAGGTTGGTGAAAGGAAATTGTTGGGTCCAGAAATCGTTGAGGAAACTGTTGGGGTCATTGAAAAGATAAGGGAAAGAATCAAGGTAGCTCAAGATCGACAAAAAACTTATGCAGACCGAAGGAGGAAGGAGTTGCACTTCGAGGTTGGTGATAAAGTATTTCTTAAGGTAGCACCGATGAAAGGGGTACTAAGATTTGGAAAGAAAGGGAAGCTGAGGCCTCGATTCATTGGACCTTTTGAAATTTTGGAACGCATAGGAGATGTGGCTTATCGACTAGCATTGACTCCGGAGTTGTCAAGTGTGCATGATGTATTCCATGTGTCGATGCTACGCAAGTATCTACACGATTCCAGCCATGTGGTGCGTCATGATGATCTTCAAATTAACAAGGATTTAACTTATGAGGAAGCTCCAAGTGTCATACTGGATCGAAAAGTTCACGTTCTTAGGGGGCGTGAAATACCACTCATTAAAGTTCAATGGACTAGACATGGGCCTGATGAGGCGACTTGGGAAGACGAAGGAGAGATCTTAGCTCGTTACCCAAACCTAGAACCAAGTAAGTACAATTTCGAGGACGAAATTTTCTTTTAGTGGGTAGGGTTGTAACAGCCCGTTTTTTTTTATTTTTTTATTTTTATTTTTATTTTTATCTTTAAATTTTATTATTTAAAATAATTTAAAATCTATTTAAATTATTTAAATGTTTTATTATATATATATATATCAGTGCTCGAGTTATATTATAGTCAAAGTCGTGCCCTAGCTATATGTTTTATTAGTACTACAATGTGGTGAAAAATTTATGCACATATAAATATCTAATCGGATTTTTCTCCATGTATGTTTGGATATGTATTAATTATTTTAATTTATTTATTTTACACCAACATTTTATGCATGTATGCATCAATAGTGTTATAGAAAAATAGAGTTTCCGTCAATTATTTTCTTTTATGCATTATTTATATTCCTTTAACTAAAATAAAATAGTGTAGTTTTGAAATCCCTAAATATATGCTGGGAATTTGAGTGATTTCGTATAATTGTGTTTTAAAAAGATAACAAAGATTTTAGTCAAATATTTTACTATGGAAGATATCATAAAATCATTCCCTAATTTCAGTTGATTATTTATTTTCTAAACGTTTTCTAAATTCTGCAATAAATCTATTCCTAAAATACTTTGAACCTAGCTATCTCTATAGTTTATGTTTATAAAGTCAGTTTCCGAAAACCATTTCCGGGAGAGAAACTTCAGCCTTGGTGTTAAGGTCAACTTCTAAATCTTTTAATTTTATTCTGCTTTTCAAATCAAAACATATGAGTTTTCAATTCTTTAATTACGAACTTAATTTTATGTTCTTGATTAGGATCTAGTTGAAGAGTGTTTCAAAGATTTTTTTTGTTTTCCACTTCGAGGTAATTGTTATTTTATAATTATTTTACTGATTTACTTTGTTTGGAAAATTTATGCACGTCTTCTTTTATTTTGAATATTACATATACAAGTTAATAAATATGCATATGCATGTGTCAGTGTGTGTTTCATCATTAAAATTTATGTATGCATTGCATTCCCTTTTCATTTTCGTATTTATCTAATAGAAGACAAATCAAATTTGATTAACCTTTTCAACTGTTGGAGTGCTATTTATTTCTTTATTTTGTAATTCTAATTGAGGGATTTAAGATAGAAAACAATCTGTAGTATTATACATATGCGTATATATATATATATATATATATATACAGATTAGAGAATTTAAATATTTCAAAAGCGAGATTATTATTATTATTATTTATTATTATTATTATTATTATTATTATTATTATTATTATTATTATTGCTCGGTTTTTAAGTATTCACAATTATTATTATTTTTGGAAGTTAAAGAAATGGTTTACGCAAGCTTTAGTTGGAAGATATGTTTCAGTATTTTTTTTTATTTTTTTATTTTTTCTCTTTCTGGATTTTAATTAGTTTTATTTATTTAATTACAGGCATCATATCTCGGTTGTAGTTTTCAAAGAGAGTAATCAAATATTTTTCTTTTCAAAATTTCTGTATAGTTAGAATTACATATACGTGTATACATATATCTGCATGTGCATATAAATTAGTTTATTTTTCATGTTCAGAACATTCATTTCTAGTTTTAACTATTCCTCATAATTATGTTTATAATTATAAATTTATAAATTTTTAGGCGTGGTGCGACTAAGACGTTAAACTTATATTTTAAGTTGCTCGTTTCATTTCTAAAGCTCAAGATTAAGGTGTGGGATCTATTTAATTTATGCACGTTGATTTGATTTTGTCCCCTTTAATATTATATGACTTATTGTGTGACTATTTGACATTAAGTGTTGAGCAGGACCGTTAAATTAAAGTTGTCCTATTGACTTTGCTCTCACTGTTTATTTGACATTAAGTGTTGAGCAGGACCGTTAAATTAAAGTTGTCCTATTGACTTTGCTCTCACTATATTTGGTGACTTTAATATTCATACGTGCGTCTATTTTATTAAATTGGGCAATCTCTGCATAATTTTTCCCACACTAAGTATTTTCGTATACTTATCCCCAAATTTAACATTTCAGGTATTTGAGCTTGGAAGCGTGTGGAGATCGAATGACCAGTCCAAATATTTTATCATGAACTTTATTTCCGCATTAAATAAAATGTTTACTTCGAGCATTAAGACTTGGTGTTTAAGAAATTCTACTTGACTAATTTTGGTTTAAGCATATGGAGCTTGTGGATTGATTATTTTGAATTAAAAACATGTTTCATAGTTTGTTCAGTTTTTCTCACAACTCTCATTATTCAATTTAGTACTAAAATATTTATTTTAAATTTTTTCATAATTTTCCATGAAAATATTTATTGATAACACTCCATTTAGATTAGGGTGTTATAGCTGCAGTTTTCACAGGCTCTTCATGTACATCATCATCGTCGGAAGATAGGATGATGTTGATGTCCAGCTCTGGAGGGGAGCTGTGATGATGAGAGGTTTCACCGGACTGCTGGTGGACAATAATTGTAGAGTCGGGATTATCTTCCTCGAAATTTGTGTCGTCCGCAGGTTGGGACACAGATTGACTCTGGACAGCTTTCTCCAGAACTTGTGCTTCGAAGGTTTGGCGAACAGAAGGAATGGGTATGGAAACCTGTGCGGCGATATGTTCGGTTATATCTTTATGTGAGGGGAAGATTGAGCGAACAAGTTGGGGCTGTACTTCCATCTCAGCAAACTCCATGTGCAACCTGCGTGAGATAGGAGATTTAATCCTCACAGACTTGGCAGGTCTGTCAATCTATTTGCTGGGGGCGGGCTGCCTCTTCTTCTTGTTGTCTCTTTGAATTGGAGGTACCCAGGCTGGGTTGGACCTTCCCATCTCATACAGATAGGGTTTGACGGAGTCGTCATACTTGGCGAAAACTGTGTTGTCGACGCCAATTATGTGTTTGAGTAGCTTCTGGTCCTTGGGGACCTTCTCTTTGTTGAAGGGCGTCCTTCCATTCCAGTGAAGGTCGGGGTGGAGACCTTGAATCAGGGAACAGATCTTGGTGCACAGTCGCAGGTTTTGGGCAACTCAGAATTCAGTTAGCTCATCGCCTTCAAAAGTGATCGAGAGCTGCTTGATCTCTTCATTTATAAGCTCGAGAAGAAATATGGCCCAGTTCACATCCAGACCCTGCACGATTGCAGTCATCACCCTAAACTTCGTTGGGGTGACGGCGTCGTGGTTACCAGAGTAACCAAGAAAGACCTTGTGTACAAAGTCAAAGAGAACTCTGTATGCAGGTCTCAGCAGAGGTCGCGAGAACCTCTTGCCATCGTATTTTTCTGCAGGTTGCATCAGGGCTTTCTGGTACACAGCTTCCGGATCTGCATCTGGAACCTCCAATATGAGACCTGAGGTCTTGTGATACAGAATTTTGACAGATCCTGAATCTGCGATTCCGTATGTTCGAGAGATGAGCGGCAGAATGAGAATAGGCTCATCAGGTTGGTTGGGCAACGGAAGATGGAAGGCGGCGGAGTCGACATCTTCCGTGCAAAAGTAGGAGAGAATAAACATCGCTACTTATTGCGGAAGCCAAAATTGGGGCTCGTGAGTAATGATCTTGTAGATCCCTTCCGCAACTTTGATGTAGGCGTATATCTCGTTGAGACCGGCGTAACCATAGGTAGAGAAATTTGCAGAGGGCTCCGTGAGGATGTACTGCTGCATGTATTGAATCTTCTGTTCCGTGGTTGTAGGAAGATTGTAGGAAGTGGATTCTCCTGCCATTGCGAAAAAATATTAGCGAACTTAGAGTTTCAAATTTTGAAAGGAAGAAGTTGCAGAAAAATGGCGGAATAATTCAGGATTCGAGTAAAAGGAAGACGATGCACAGTTATGTGAGTATATATAGAAGATAAGATGAGCGGTTGAGATTGAGGTAAGTCAACCGTTCAACGGATAGGATTAAAGCCCTAGAAATCTGTGAAGTAGTGGGCGCGTGGGGAGGTTTGTGAAGCCTACTCGTACAACCCCTACACTCAACCGTTGCCTCGCATTTAATGCAGATTTGACACTGTGCATGCGCTTTTTGACATACATGGAAAGTGAAGTGCGAATGTTAAGTAACGTGTCAGAATATCTTTAACAATGATTTCAATAAATAACAAAACACATGCTTCAATAAATAAAAATAATTGATAAGGCATAAATTGACCAAGTGAAGTAAGAAATATTGCAAGAAATATTTAATTGAAATTTGAACAGTAGAAATATTTTAAAACATATCATTGCATATATAAAACATAATTCAAAAACATGGAGACTGATACAGGTCGTCCATGACACTTCCCTATGCGAACTGTGACTTATCAACAGTTTCTTATATCGCAGTTTCCACATTTTCTGAACTCGCAGTTTCCACCTAGCTGGACTGTCCTTTGTCCACCGCGAACTGCCCATGTGCATCCTTTTCACCAACGTGAGCTTTGATGAACTCCCATAGCTTGGCATTTTCAGCTTGCAAAGCTGCAACCTTTTCATCAATATACAACTTGTTTTCCAGCTCCAACATGTTAAGCTTTCGAGACATTTTAAGGAATTCTGCGTTGAAGAAGGATAACATCTTGTCAACTGCTATTGAGCTATTGAAAGAGGATGAAAGAGCTGCGGAGTTTGGAGCTGCGGAGCCTGGGGCCTGGACCTGAGCTTTGGACGGTGAGCCTGGAGTGGACTTGTCGCCAACAGGTTCCACATCAACCTGTGGAGGGGCAAGCTGCGTTGGACTAGCAGGTTTGGGGTTTGCCTCCACGAAGGTCGCTGTTGTAGATTGAGTGGTGCGCTTTTGTGAGGGCGCAGACTGTTGATCCGTCATCTTCCGTTTTCCTTTACGGACTTTCTCTGCATCTTCTCAGCTTTCTTCTTCATTCTCACTTTCATCTCCACTTTCATCTTCTTCTTCCTTTGAATCGCGCATTTCTGTGAGCAAACGCTTGGCTACACCGCTTGCTTTGTTGATCTTGTGTGGCTGAATGCCAAGTATCATGATCAACTGGTTGCAGGTGTGAGGAACCAGCTTGTCCTCAGGAAATCCGGTGCAGACATGCCACATCCGATTTGTGAGTGTTCTCTGCAGGATGATGGAGAGCTTGGTGCCATAACGAAGCTGCATGTTGGCCTTTATCCTAGCAGGTTGCTCCGCTGCCTCTTTGATGAACAGGTTGACTAGCACCCTGGCCCAGTTAACATTTAACTGCTTCATCATAGCAGTCAGCAGCTTGAACTTCAATAGAGTGATAGCTTCATTCGAGCCTAGATAAGAGAAGAACACGTTGTGGATGAACTCGAAGAGGAGTCTGTACTCAGACTTCAAGTCGTGGCGGTTGAAGGTTTTCTGATCGTAAACCTTCTTGGGCTCGAACAGAGCTTGCTGATACACGTCATTGATAGCATCCATGGGCACATCATCAATTGTCATGATGGCCCCTGCATCCGTCAGTCTGTAGGTCTGAAGGACGAGTGGAAGAAGATGATGCCGTTCTTCTTCATTGTTGACTAGAAAAGTCGCCGTCGCGGGATCTCCGGCCATTGATTCCAAAGAACACAGCAAATAGGCAACATTCATTGGTAGCGTCACTCGCGGATGTTGAGTGATGATATTGAAGAAACCATCACATTGGGTGATAACTTCAATCATTGGATCCAGGCCTCTGTATCCATACGTGTCTAGCACAACAACTTTCTCAAAGAAGATGAGAGGGGTTGCTTTCTTTACTTGAGCACTTAGTGAATCTGTAGACATTTTGCAGAGAAGGTTAGGAATGATTACGAATTTGTGATTTTTGAAAAAGAGCGAAAGAAATTTTGAAACTTGATTTCAAAGGATTTCAAGAAATGCGTAAGGATTTCAAGCGATTCTCTCTATTTATAGAAATTTCTCCAACGGATAAGATTTTATTAATAAATCTCTGAAGCGCGTGAGCTCGCGCTTCAGAGAGAGTGAGTTTCACGCGCTTCTTCTATCTTCTTTTTCCTTTTTAGATTGACAAAAATCCCTTGATTTTCGTGTAAAACTTTTCAAATACGTAACGGTAAAAAGATTTGAAAAAGATTTTTAAAAGAATAAATAAGGAGTGGAAATAATAAATTCTGCTAAGAATTAAATGGAGATTGATACGACATCTCCAGTTTCCCCTTAAAGGTTGGCCAGTAATTTTAACTTTCAACGCAGTTTGTGGCTTCAAGCTGCGTGTCGCCGAACTGCTTCTATTGATCTGCAGTTTCCAAGTCAGTCTGCTCTTTGCTGACCTGTGCTAGCAAACTGTTTTTGTTGGCGTGCAGTTTCCAAGTCAGTCTGCTCTTAGCTGACATGCGCTAGCGAACTGTTTTTATTGGCGTGCAGTTTCCAAGTCAGTCTGCTCTTGGCTGACCTGCGCTAGCGAACTATTTTTGTTGGCGTGCAGTTTCCAAGTCAGTCTGCTCTTGGCAGACCTGCGCTAGCGAACTGTTTTGTTGGCGTGCAGTTTCCAAGTCAGTCTGCTCTTGGCTGACCTAGATGAGATTCCTTTGGATTAGCTTGATACCGAACACATATTCCAACTGCAAAAGAAATATCAGGTCGACTTGCAGTAAGATAAAGTAAAGAACTAATAATTCCCCTATACAAAGTTATGCTGGCAGGTTTCCCTTCAGAATCTGGATTCATCTTTCCATTTGCCATCATTGGAATCTTCAGTGGTCTGCTATCTTGGACACCGAATTTGGTTGCCAGCTCGTTAGCATATTTAGATTGACAAATGAAGATGTCATCCGCAGATTGCTTGACCTGCAGGCCGAGAAAGAAGTTCATCTCCCCCATCATGGACATTTTGTACTCATCCTTCATGAGTTCTCCGAACCTGTCACATAAAAACTTTGACCTAGATCCAAAGATAATGTCATCAACATAAATTTGTACAAGAAGAATATCATCCTTGTACTTGAAAGTAAATAAAGTTCTGTCGACCGATCCCCTTTTAAAACCAGAATGCAGTAGGAATGTAGACAACATTTCATACCAAGCTCTGGGAGCTTGTTTCAAACCATATACTGCTATGTGCAGTTTGTAAACTTTCTCTGGACCAGCTTCATCGAAACCTGGTGGTTGTTCAACGTAAACTTCTTCACCAAGAATTCCATTGAGGAAAGCACTCTTCACGTCCATTTGGTAGACTTTGAACCTTTGATGAGCTGCATATGCTAGAAACAACCTTATTGCTTCTAGTCTTGCCACTGGTGCATAGGTCTCATCATAGTCTATCCCTTCTTGTAGACAGTAACCTTTGGCAACTAATCTTGCCTTATTTCTGATTACTTCAGCATTTTCATGCTTCTTATTCCTAAACACCCATTTTACATCAATCACTCCTTGATGTGTAGGTCGATCAATTAGTGACCATACTTCGTTTCTTTTGAACTCGTTGAGTTCCTCTTGCATGGCTGTGACCCAGTCATGATCGGCAAGAGCTTTTTCAACAGTTTTGGGTTCAGAGTAGGATAGATAACAACTTAGTAGACAACTTTCACCTATCTGTCTTCTTGTCTTCACACCCGCCTTTGGGTTCCTAACAATGAGATCTTCAGTATGAGCATCGACCCATCTCATTCGACGAGAGATTTCTTCTTCTGTGAGAATTGGTTCAGGGTCTGTTATGGGATCTTCAAACTCAGGTAGAGGTTGAGGAGTAAAGGGGTCAAGCTGTTCAAATTGTTCAGCAAGCTGATCCACTGACAGTTCTGCATTGACTGCAGGTTCTGTTAAAGTTTCTGGATAAGTTGAGGAGGTTCTGGTTGGAGGAGCTTCGGTTCCCCCTTGGTTTGTTCCCCCTTGCTGAATGTGTGGATGTTGTGGATTGAAACCTTGTACAGGCTGACTTTCTTCTTCTTCCAAGTCGGTTGGGCTCCAAATTAGTATTTCATCTCGAAACTGCGTGTTGGAACCTGCTTGATTTTGACTTGCACCTGTACTTTCTTCAGGTTGAGTCTCCCTGTACTCACTGATAGATTCATCAAAAACAACATGTGGTGTTACTTCCACAATATGAGTCTTCTTGCTAAAAACTCTGAAAGCTTTGCTGATCTCTGAATATCCTACAAATATTCCTGGATCTGCTTTGCTATCAAATGTTTTTAACTGTGATTTCCCATTATTATGAATGTAACACACGCAACCAAAAGATTTAAGATATTTCAATCGAGGTTTCTTATCTTTCCACAGCTCGTATGGAGTTTTTCCATGTCGTTGATGAATGATTGATCTGTTTTGAGTGTAGCAAGCTGTGTTGATTGCTTCAGCCCATAACTTCTTGGGAAGATTGGTTTCATTAAGCATTGTGCGAGCTGCTTCCTTTAGCGACCTGTTGCGTCGTTCAACAACACCATTTTGTTGAGGTGTGCGAGCTGCTAAAGTTTGATGAGTAATTCCATTTTTGGTGCAGTATGATTCAATCATATGATTAAGAAATTCTGTTCCACGATCGGATCTGATTGAAATCACACTTTTGTTCTTCACATTTGACAGTTTGGTGAGCATCGCAGGTAGCTCCACTAGTGTCTCCTTCTTTTTATGTAAGAAAATAACCCAAGTATATCGTGAGTAATCATCAACAATAACGAGAGTATACTTTTTACTGTTAATGCTTCTAGGAGTTACTGGACCAAATAAATCCAGGTGGAGTAATTCCAAGATTCTACTTGTGTTGTGAGCTGCAATGCTGGGAAATGACGATTTGGTCTGCTTTCCAGCTTGACAGACTTCACAAACATGATCTTTGTAGTAGACTTGATCTGGAAGGTCATCTGCGAGCTTCTTGCGAGCAAGCTTGTTGATGCCTTTGAAGTTTAAGTGACACAGTCTCTTATGCCATAGCCAGCTAACTTCAGTGTAAGTAAGCTTTTATCGCAGGTCATATGCTTTGTGCATCCACTGTCAATGATCCAGATCGCGCCTCGAGCTGCTCGCTTTCTTCTTTGAGCTTTCCTATCCTGCAATTAGACAGATTTGGCAACCCACATGAATTTGGGTGCTTTGTTAGCAGGTTGGGTTTTAGCAGCTTGGTTCCCAAGCTTCTTCTGTTGAGAGCTGTTGACTCGTGGCTTGGTCCGATGCTTATTTGTTGAGTGGACGGCTTCATTGGAGTATGCAGTTTGCAGTCGGTAATGAGCAGGTTGATAGTATTGCTCCACATATCCACATCTGCAGTGATCAATTCCGAATCCACTTCCATGTGGAAATTGATAGTGCCTACCTGATAGCTCAGGATATTGGTACCAATGATGGTTGTACCAGTAACCTTCATTGTCAAGTGTTTGTTGATTTGGCCACTGCTCATAGTAGTTGTTTCGTTGTGGTCGAGCAGTTCTGGGTTGAGAGACTGCTTTTCCTTTGCTAGTAGCTTGCACCCTTCTTGGAGCAGGCTGGCTTCCCTTTTGATAAGCAGGTTGCCCATACAGTTTCCTAGGAAGCTCAACCTTTTTCTGTTCTACTGACGGCCTTAGCTGCTGCTTCTTGATAGCAGGCTTTCCATGCTCTTTCACCAAGATTGCTTGAGGTTGTCGAGCTGGATTCTTCAGTTTGAGCTGCTTATCTGGTAGAGTGTGATGAGCTTTGCTTTCAACCAATCCTTTTTCTTTTACGAATAAGACCTTCTCCTTTTCTTTGTCTTCGCAGGTTTCACCATGGAATCCAATGCCAAACTTTATCTGAGCAGGTCTCTGGGCAGCTTGCAAAGCTTCAAGCTTTTCACCATTTTTGTTCATCTTCATCAGGACTTGTTGAAGCTTGAGCTCTTTCTGCAACAACTTCTCATGCTCATTTGAGAGATCTGACAACTTGCCGTTCAAGCTGTTGATCTCACTGTCCTTTTCAGTGAGCATATCTTTAAGGTTTTCTTCCCTTAAAGCTGATTGTCCTAATTGGATTTTTAGGGTTTCTATCTCCCCTTTTCTTGCTTCATCATGGACAGTGAGGTCTTCATTCATAGCAGCTTTGAGTTTCAAATTTTCATCCTCCAGCTTGGATCCCTCTATGACTACTTGTTTAAACATTTCTGAGAGCTTCTTGTAGTCATCAAGCTGTTGTTGAAACTCTTCATATGTTGGCATTTCGGGTAGTTCGAAACTTGCATGTTCGGAGTTAGTTGAATATGAAGATGAGGTTTCGGTATCAACCTTGTATTGAACAAGATCGAGATCTTTTCCCATGTAGCATTCCTCATTTTCGGATTCCTCGTCAGCTAAGCGACATTCCTCCTCATCCAGTTCATCATCATCATCTTCGTCAGAGGAGGTTGAGTCTGATAATGTGGCAACAACTTTGGCTTCTTCCTCAGTTGCGATCATGGCATTGCGCTGCTCCTTAAGCTTTTGGTCTCTTTTTGCGCGGAGCTCTTCGCGTTCAGCCTTCGATAGGTCTGGGCAGTCTGACTTGTAGTGACCTGGTCTGCCACATTCAAAACAACCATCCTCGGGAGTGTTAGAAGAATTGAATTTAGAGGGTTTTGTTTTGCCTTCACCTTTCTTGTCGGAAGAAGAGGTGATTTGATTTCTCTTGAAATCCTTGTGATATTTACAGAATTTGTTGAAGCGTTTTTCAAGCTTTTCATTCTTTCTTGCCATGAGTGCATAGTCCTTCAACAATTTCTCCATTTTGGAGCATAAATCCTTTGGGATTGTTGATTCCTCAGTCATTGATGCAGCTTTGAATGCAGCATCTTTTTCTTTCTTTTTGGGCTCGTTCTTCTTGCTTGAAGATGCTTGTCCTGACCCGTGAAGTCTGATCATTTCAAACTTATTCCCGATGAGTAGATCAAACAGTTGTTCGGTTGACAGGTTGCTGATGTCCGACCTGCCGCGGTGCATGGTGCTGTACACATGCCAGCTTGCTGAGAGAGATTGGATTACTTTGAGATTGAGTTCGCGCTGTGTATATTTATCTTTCTTGAGAGCTGCGATCTCCAAAGTGATCATTGTGAATCTATTCTTGAGCTGATCAATAGTTTTCGTTGGCTGCATTTTGAATTCTTCAAATTTGCTGCATGCCACTGACAGCTTGTTCTCCAGCATTTCTGTTGAACCAAGGCTTATAATTTTTAAGGTGTCCCACATCTCCTTGGCAGCTCCAAGATTTCTTATCTTGGCCAGGTAGACTCCCTTAACTGGACTTGAGATCAACCCTTTTGCGAAGCTGTTAAGTCCAGCTTCCTTTCTTTCTTCATTTGTGTATTTCCTGGGATCTTTGATCTTTGGCACATACGTTGCTTCAGAAGCTTTATCTCCAGAAACATCGACATCGTAGGGCTCGTAGATTGGTGTTGGACCATTCTCGATGACATCCCACATCAGCACATGATGAGCTTGGAGACACATCTTTATACGAAAGCTCCGGTCTTCATATCCCTGCACAGAGAAATCTACACAGACGCGGAGAAGTGAAGCTTCCATAATGACAGTTTATGTATGAATGCACAAGCACAATTCTTAGAGATCTAGTTCTATTTGACACTGAGATACACGAAACCTTCTAGTATGCAGAATCAATGGTCAAAAGAACCACTGCTCTGATACCACTTGTAGGTCCCGATAAGTATTTATTGGTGTATGGGGGGGGGGGGAATACACCAATTAGCCAACAATTTTGACTTTTCAAAATGATTTGATCTTACTGAGTCATCACTCAGTTTATCAGAGCAGTTTAGTTTTTCCAGCTCAGACAGTAAACTGCTGAGCTTGCAAAACTAACCTGCGTGCGGAAGTTTGGTGGAAAGGTTGGCTAACAGGTTTCAAAATAGTTTTCAAAGAAAACTTTAGTTCAGACAAGTGTCCATGCAAACTGTGAAAGTGGCTAACAGTTTTCAAAGACAGTTTTCAAAGACAGTGCACATGCAAGACAGGTTACAATAATGCAGGTTGTGAGCATGCAAACTGTGTGAATAAAGATGTAAAGATAAATAATAAGAGAGAGAAACACGAGGAGTTTTTATCGTGGTTCAGAGTAAACAGCTCCTACGTCCACGCCAGATCCCGTCGAATCTGTAATCCCTTAACTTGAGATTTTCACTCCTTTTAACACTGGTGGAGGTCCAGTCCAAATTCAAGTCTTTCTCTTAGACTGAATCTAGCACGTTTCTAGAGTCGTGTCTCTTCTTACTTACATACAATCTTACATACAGACTTACTAACACTAAATGACTAGTGCTACTATCCAAACTTGAAAGTTGTGAATAGCTATCGTTGTAAGGAATACAACTCAATCAACTACACTAGTTTTTCAACTTTGATGGTAGTGAGAGTGTGTGTGATGTGTTCTAGTAAGACAGTTTCCAGATAGATCAGAAATCTACAATGATCAACACTTGGGAAAACTCTAGTAATTTCGAGTGTTGATTGAATGATTTTCAGCTTGAGATTTCTGTAGCGTTTTAGCTCGTGTATTGATTTTCCCGTGCTTCAATCTGGAATGAGTTGAGGTATTTATAGAGAAGCATTTGAAATAGAGCCATTGGAAGTGTGTCAGGATTTGCAGATTCCGTACACTGACACAATTCTTGTCGTTGAGTGAGAGCAGGTTTCATAACCATAGCTCAGGTTGGCCTTCACAGGTTGAGCTTCCTATACCTCGAACTGTCTTCAGTCTTCTGTAACCTTCGCGTGAAATCTTCCGAGTATTGTAAGAGCAGGTTACATAGACAGGTTCCCTAATGGAACAGTATGACAGGTTTGAGTAGACTAGGTACAAGGTTGCACTACCAACCTTGACCTTTACATAGTAACTTGTCCGGTTAGGCTTGACTGATCCTGAACACGGAGATCAGCCTGTTCCAATTAAGAACTTATATCTAAGTGTGGTTTCTAATAACATTATCAAAACTAAGTTTCAAAGGGTTCCCAACATTATAAATTAAAATTATTAAAGAAAATGCATAAAATTAGTAAAACTTAAAATTTGGTAAGAGAATCCCAAATGTAATTCTTGTATGACACTAGTAAACTATCATGAATAATGTGAATATTATTATTATCATATATTATTATTATTATTATTATTATTATTATTATTATTATTATTATTATTATTATTAGGAACATCCCTTTCGAATTTAAATTGTCTTTTTTAGAATGAATTTAAACTGTTCTTACACAGCCAAAAGTTATAAATTTGCAATTAGGGACTAAATCCGTTTTAATTTGGAAACTGCTAAAAAGGGCTTCGGTCTGGAGAAGAGCCACTTTCGTCTTTAAAATTCCAAAATTTTGTGATCGTAGAGTTAAATCCGAAAATGAGGCCAAAACAATTTGAAATTTTAGGACTAATTAATTAAGTAGCCTCATGTTAGAATCTAGAAACACATGTCATATCCAGAGATTGGGACGATGTTAAATTAAGTAAGAAATTGTCGATAATATATGACGTTGATCGAATTTAACGCAAGTGGCAAATACGACTTGTTCTATTGAAACATTTTGGCTTGGTGATGTAACATTGACATTGAGCCCTTGTCTTTTTGGGTAATTTTTGGGTAAGGAAAGTGAAACAATTAAAAGATAATATTACTTATTTGGCTTGAATAATATGTTATCCATTACCCTTACTTGGGGGTAACCCATTTCACCATATTGTTACCTTTCAAGGAGGAGGAGAAACAAGAGTAAGGGAATCCCCCTCACAAGGGATTCATTTCCATCAATGAACCAAACACTCAATAAAAGTAACCATTATTGTTTCCATTTTCTTAGTTGACTTGATTCTATTCCTTTTCTGTATCCCAACTTGAACCAAACGAGCACTGAATCTACGTGGAAACTTCTAGATGTTAGAATTGGTCAATTTTCAAGCCTTCAAACAATGCAACTATTTTTTTTATTCCTTCTTGTTTTGTTATTTAAACGCAACTTATTAAACTATATATTGCTTCATGTAATTGACATCAATTTGGTTCATTTACTGTTTGATGGACTAGCACTTTTATAATAACTTAGAGAGTAGCACTTTAAAGTGATATCTGTTCTTTTCGTTATTTCCCTTATTCCCGTTTTAAAAATTATGAGGGTTTTCACTTTTATTTTTCGAGCTATATCAAATAATTTTTTCTTCAGAAAATTATAAGAAAGAAAGGTAAATTGGGTATCACATTAGTTGTCCTCTTCACAATGTAATAATAATAATAATAATAATAATAATAATAATAATAATTCATCAACGATCTTATGGTAGGTTTTGACTTTCCCAAAACTTAAAGTTGTAGTGACTCTGTCCTTTAAATTTGTATATATAATTCATTTTTAATACGTTCCCAAATTTATACATATTCCACTTTTAGAAATTGATTAATTCATTATTATAACTTATGTCACCCATATGGATACATAAATTTTGTTTGCATTAAATGGCCTGTACAGGATTCAGTGCACTCGCGCGTGTGCTTCTCGAAGAAGAAAACATATCGTGGCCTCCGGTGATTAATCTAGGATACAATTTATTATTATTATTATTATTATTATTAAAATATTTAAATAAATTAATCAAAGCACCAGAGCTAACTAGTAGAGAGTTGGTAAATTTCTAGGAAACTTCCCATAAATAGATTTATTATCTACTTTTTTCGTCCCACCTAATTAGTCCATCTTTATATTTATATGTGGGGTATAAAAATCAAATATCATATCATACAAGAACATAAAAGTTACGAAAATTAATTTGAAGTTTTGATTAGGCAGTCAAGCAAGGCGGTATAGGTATAGGTATAGGTATTGCCTTGTCGAAGCACTAGCGTAGGAAGGGATTGCCTCGTTAATTACCACTCTCTTCCTTTTTTTTGCATAAAAATGAAAATAATCTAGGAGGGTTTTTGTAGTCCCATATACTTTCTCTATCTCACCTAATTAGTTCACATCTTTGTTTATTTTATTGTATGTTATACTATTTGATTTGCGTATTAAAAATAATAAAGGGGCTCAATAACCCATAATACAAGTGTAGTATACCAGTACAGTATTTTCGTACATTCCAATACATTTGAGCCCCACAAAACGTGTTCATAAAACCAAAAACTATTTCTACGAATAAGGATTTAAATTTAATTCACTCCAAAGTGGACCCCTCACCTCCTCCACATGGAGGGCTGCGATTAATTGATACAATAGCACCGGTTTCGTAATCGAATTTTCCTTTGGGTATATCACTATTACAAATCACAAGTTTCTGACTCTTTTCCAGGCCTCGTAAGTGGAAAGCGTACCACAAATCAGAGAAAAAATTAAACATAATTTCCTGAAGAAATATAACAACTATGGGCACAGGAGGAGGGACGAGCGGCGCCGCCCAAAGGCGCGTGATTTTCGTTTTTATTGTTTGCCTACCTCTGGTGACTAGTCGGCTCTCTGCAGAATCGCCGCCGTATCCGCCGGTGAATTCCTGCCCTAATCATCTCACTGCTGGCTGTACACCATCAAGAGACGCACCGCCGCCGCCGGAGGACGGCGGAGATCTGGATCCGGTCCCCGACATGATCGGGGATCAGGAGCTGAGGTCGGCGACACTCGCTGAAGCCGTCGTGTTGGCACTTCTGACCGCCAGAAAGGACGACCGGACAGAATTGGAGACTTTCTTAATTCTGGTATTTTCGTCGGCGTTGTTCGCGCTTGCCTTTAGTGAGATTCCGATGCGAAATCTCTTCCCTAGATTCGCGAAAATCGTCGAGATGCTCGTCGTGGTTGTCGTCGTTAACGGCGTCGTCGCTTTACGTCTACCGACTAAGTTTCTCTGGGTGCCAGCCGTTTGCTTTGGAATTTCTTTAGTGACACTCATCGTTTGTCTGTAATTAGCTAGCTAGCGATGGGTAATGTGTGTAAACGTTGCAGCGTTTCACTTGTAAAGCTTCTTCTGTCAAAAGGAATATTCCGGCGGCTCCACGGAGGAGGCCCATTCAAGTGGACGATTAATTAATTTTGTATCCCTCCCCTCCCTCACCAAACCAAAACAATAAAAATCTGCAAATAGTGTCTTTACATTATCTTTTAAAAAAAGTCTACGATTTTCACACCCCTATCAAGACCTGAATTATTTGATGAAATCTATTGGCTCATCGTGTGAAAGAACAATAATGATAAAATTATATGAGTTCATGATTCGATTTGTAGATAGGAACAATATATATTGCAGGAACATATACTCTGGGCACTTATATTGTACGGAATATAGAAGAATATCAACATGAACTCCAATCTCCTAATCTTATTGAATCTTGAAGAACAAAGTTGTGGTCCTTAAATAGTCTTCAAGCAGCTGGTGTCGAAAATAGCCGGATATATGAGATTATATGTTATATGCAGTAATTTTTATCGATTTTATATTTTGGTTATTCATTTAATTTCCCCCTTAAGAAGTTCACTCAAATATTGTACTATGTAGATACTAATAAAACTCTCTAATGCCACCTTGAACACACTTAGTGTGTTCGGTGCTCATGTTACAGTGTCACGTTTGACTTAGATTTTTTTTTTTTAAATAGAGTTCATTTTTTTTAAAATAGAGTTTAATTAGTTAATTATAACTAACTAAAACGTTTTTATTTATGATATTAACTTTTTGACATTGTGATATAAGCCGCGGCAATGGACATTTGTAATTATCCCAAATACTACGAGTACTAAATACTGAATAAAATCTGGTTGACATATCGGAAATCCTTTGACAGTCATTAATTACATACAAGAACATCTTATCTTATTTATAAAATACACAAACTAAACGTTGCTGGAAAAAGGAAATGCGGCATCAAGTCCACCGGGAAACGAAGCTCCGATATTCATCACATGCAACTTGCTGCAATTCGAAATCATCGAGATGAATGACAAGGCAGCCACGCCGAGTAGGCCAGCAATCCGGCGGCAACGACAACACAAGCGACGGCCGATCTCCGGCTGAGCCGCGCCAGGTTTGGGCTCTTATCGCGCAGAGACATGGTGACGACGGCGGCGGTGAAGCTAAAGTTGACCGCTATCAGGAAGCCATGAAAGAGAGAGGGCTTGTCGCTGAAGATAATGACCGGGACAGGGTTGCCGTCGATGTAGTCGTAGCGCGACCGCAGGAGGGCGAGCGCCGTTAAGATTCCGATGAAGAAGATGAGCTCCTCAGCGGAGGATAGGTGGAACCACTTCTTATTCAGCATTTTTTCATCTTTGAGCAAAATATAAATTTGAAGAGCGGGTGTAGTACATGTACACCACCCCACGTAGGAAAAAAACCTTTGATCTTTGAGTGTGGTAATGTGCAGTCTGCCTATCTGCATCCATTATTGATTTTTCTAAGCACGTCGTTATCAGATGCAGCTTCCGCGAAGTTTCTTTTGTATAGTAATATCAGAATTAGTTCACTTGTCGACAAGATTTGTGGAAAAAAACGTATTGAAGGACTAGTATTTCAACTGGTAGTGTTAGTTGGATCAATTTATGCTTAATTAATTATATTATTTATCTTTGAATGAGTCTTACAACTAAATAAACTGCTTGTATAGTTAAGAGTTTGTAAAATGACATGGTGAAAACAGTTGATTGGGGGAAAAAAAAAGGAAGAATGTAAGAGGGTGTTTGTAATTGAGATACATTGTTTCTTGAAGATAGACTTGATAGCTAGTTAAAATTTGTGTCTAATTAATTAGAGTTCAAGGAAGAACTTTGATTATTAATCAAATTATATTTGACAGTGTACATGGTTTGGGAGAAATACTTAAATGCGATCGAGTAAATATTAAGATTTTCATTAAATATTAAGGTAGGAAACAAATGATTACAGCTTTCATATATAAATGAAGTGTAGAACTGAGATGTGTTGACATAAGGATTCAATTAAAAAAATTAGTACATTTAATAGATTACAAACAAGGCACAGTCTGCTCATCTATGCTTAAAGATTGATTAAAAAAAAACTCTCCAAGTAGTAAAATATATATATTTAATTAAGTACTATTACTTTTGACAAATAAAATATATTTATTTTATTTTTAAATAGACCATTCTTTCGATATCTATAGATAAATAGTATAGTACATAATATAAAATTGATTTTGTTTTCAACTAAGATCACTTTTTCTACTTCATCACTAAGTTCTTAATGAACAAGTAATAAACATGAAATCATCTCCCATTAGTGTACCAACGGTGTACTATTTTTTTTTTCTTTATTGTGATTCATTTTTTTTTTCTATTCATGTATATTATGAT
Organism: Mentha longifolia; assembly: GCA_001642375.2. NCBI lineage: Eukaryota > Viridiplantae > Streptophyta > Magnoliopsida > Lamiales > Lamiaceae > Mentha > Mentha longifolia. The sequence goes on from CM038112.1 coordinate 5,706,256, forward strand.
TCAATCTAACTTTATACTAATTGACTAGGGTTCACCATTTCAATTAGAGCTTATTATTCATTTTTAATGTTTAATTTCAATTTTATTTGTTAAAAACGTGAAGAAAAATACTAAAAAATAATTATATACCTAATTGAATTAATGAACCATTGTTAATAGTACTTATATTAAACTCTATTACATTGAAATTGAGAAAATAAAATAAATTATAAAAAAAAAACCGATTTTGGTATATAGATAATGGGGATAGAGAATTTCATCGGCAAATCTTAGGTGGTTAATTAACGTTCTCCCAATCACTTCATATCTCTCTCACACAAGTATATATACTACATTGAGGAGACTTTGACGAGGTCAAAGAAATACTACCATATATACTATGGCCGGAAGGCTCAAAAGCTTCTTGGCGGTGGTTTACCAGTTATTTGCCACTCCTCCCCAACCCTCCGATGAAGTGAAGGTGGCGACGCTGCCGTCTACTACATCCCCATCGCCTGTTCCCGACTCCGACTCGGACTCCGTCACCGTTCCCATACCCAATCCTTCCGACGAAGTGAACGTGGCGGCAGCTCCAAACAACGGCGATCAGCACCCGGCGATGAGGATCGCGCAGGAACAGGATCTGAGCAGGCTCGTCGCGAGTATCGGTGTTCCCATAGTGATGGCGATTTTGCTCGCCGGAAAGAGCAATTTTTATCCATGGCAGATGAACTTCGTTCTGATTTTGCTGTGCGTCGGAATCGCCGGTATCCTGTGCGGGTTTGTGCTGAGAAATGCTTTTCCAAATTTCGCCCAAATCGGCGAGTCAATGGGGACTGTGCTGGTGACGTCCTCCTTCTTCACAGTCATCGCTTTCTTTCTACCACCTGCAACTTCGTGGGTGCCCATTGTTTGCCTCGGTGCCTACCTACTGTGTTTCATTGTGGTACTTCGGCAGCCGCCGCTCACCTAACTAATACCTCCTCTCCTCCCATATTCGTTTTATTATCGGCTTACACCATCTCCGGCCCTCCGGCGCCGGTGCCGGCGCATTTCCAGTCCTGGTAATTAATCTCTCTTTACTATTGATTATATATGGAGGTATTTTGTTTAAATTATATGAGCACGAATTATTTATCATTACATGTACATGCGCACTGCTGATTTGGTATGAACACGGCAGTCTACAGCTGATATTATAGCTGAAGTAGTAGTAGTAATAATAATAATAATAATAATAATAACAATGAGTCGATAATAATGATAATAATCATGTAATTTGCTACATTTCAATCTTCTTACTTCAATTCTCAGGGACATCCGATTTAATTAATTTTAAAAGAATCTAAGCTTAGAAATTCCAACGATCGAATTGGGTTTTCGATCGGCTAATAAGAATAAATTAATTGTTATATGAGTACCACCAAATACCAATTGTTTCGTTCATTTATTATTTTATGTTAATATATATTAATTTTCGATAGGCTACTAAAGAATAATTTTGATTACCTGTTATTTAGTAATTAGTGTTAAGTGATCACATTCCTAATTTTTTTGAGATAAGATATTAGCTGATGCAATGTAGCACGTCTTTTAGTTTGTAAATTAGTTTCCATATTTAGTGCTCGTTTGTTTCAAGCTGGGTAACGGAAAGAGAATGAAATCAAGTCAAATAAGAAAATTGTAATAATAATGGTTACTTTTATTGAGTGTTTGGTTCATAGTAGAAATTGATTCACTTGTGAGGGGGGTTCAATTTCTCCTTATTTCCCCTTCTTCTTGAGGAGTAACAATGTAATGGATTGTGTTACTCCCAAGTAAGGGAAATTGATAACCTATTACTCAAACCAAACAAAATGTAATGGAATCAATTACTTGATTCCCTTTCCATACCCAAAAAAAACTTGAATCAAATATGAGCTTAATCATAATTAATAATTAACCTGTTAATCGTTTTTTCTTCAGGAGATATATTGTTGTAAACAAGCCGATCATCCTCAGATAAAGGCAAGCGCCGTTTGTATATATGCATGCCTCCGATGTAAATTAATTAATACATCAGGCTTGCATTTGAAACATCTTTTATTGCTATATTTGTATGTATTTATATTATATTATGTCATAAGAGGAAGATGAGGAGGCGGAGGAGGAGGGTTCATATCTATAAAATATTTTCTTGGATTACTATAATGTACAAATTGGTTAGTAGAATACTAATTTTTAGCACCTAGTGTTATTTTTCAATGGTGTATACCTTCACTAATGTATTCTTCCGCGGAGAAATTTTAGTGACGCTAGTGATGTTTTTTGAGACAAAGTTAGCTTCCTTCATTTATCTCGTCTTTAATTTATTTTTTATTCAAGTAATTATGGATGTCAAACGGGTCAATCCATTTGGTTTCGAGCCAATTATATCGGATTGCGGGCTATTCGGTTTGGATCATTTTTTTTTCCAGTCTATTTTTTTTTCAGGCTTTGTTTTTTGCCCTAACTCAATCTCTCTTGGTTTCGGGCTAGCACATCGGGAAAAATCAATAAATTAATAAGAAATATTCCCCTACCCACCGTGGGCACGCTTAATGTGCCCACGGCTGACGTGTCACTGCCACGTCAATAATTTTTCATTTTGGAGTTTAGTTTTTTTTTTTTGGTATGATTTATTTTTATAAGGTATATTAATTAATTTTTTCCTTAAATATAATATTGTCACCTTATCCATGGGCATATTAAACATGCCCACGGTGGGTAGGGGAGTTTACTCATATATTAACTCCATAAACTGTCTGGAAATGCCGAAATTTGAAAAATGAAAGTGGAAGATAACCTGCGTAATCCTAAATCAAATAAAAAATAATTAGATTTTTTTTTTCTAAATCTAGAACCGCCAATATCAAAAGATAAAAAAAGGAAAAATAATAAATAAATTTAGATACATACATGAAACACAGAAACGCTTCTCTACCCATGGTGGACACACTTAATGTGCCCACCGCTTTTTTGACAGTGCCACGTCGTTAATCTAATCTTTTTGGAGTTTAATTTTTTTTTGGTAGGGTTTAACTTTTTTTTGGTAGGATTTAGTTTTTCTATTATATATTTAAATTAATTTCTTTATTTAAAATATTGTCACGTCATCCGTGGACATTGGAGCGTTACTAACAGAAAACATGCATTCAATTTGAATCTAAACATCTCGTGTGCAAATGTTGTAGCCTCAAGATTTTGGGATGCTTGTAGGGCAGTTTACTAAGCAGATTACAGATTATTAACTAATGTTATTAATTGGATAAAAAAAAAACCTAATGTTATTAATTTGACCTAAATATATGTTTACTTAAGTTGAATTGACAATGAGGACGTCCAAGGTTTAATATAAGGTCACACTTAAATTTGACAATCTTATTTCCAAAACATATGAAGTACTCCCTCCGTTCCATTCAAGATGTGACGTTTTATCATTTATAAATTATATATAGTCGATAAATGCTTTATATTCACGGAGATGAAGGGAGTAACTTTTATTTCATAATTTTTTAAAAAAATTAATTTCTACCGCATTTTTAATCTTTGGTCCAATGTTCAATGGGCTTCGGCCTAGCTACAATCTCAGCTTAAGGAAAAAAAATAAAATAAAAATAAACCCATTAATAAGATTTTTTTTGTCCATTATACCCTCCAAATATTATGTAATTTACATAATATGCCATGTTCAAACTTTTCCGCCATTAAAATTGAAGTCTTTACTCAACACAAGTCATATATGTGATGTTTCTTAAAAAGAAAAAAGAAAAAAAAAGAAAAGAAACACAAGTCTTTCGTACGCACACACGAACCGGACATCAAATGAAAGAGCATACATATATGCATATGCTTTATAGAGAAACAGCTTGATATATACTATGTGAGTAATTAAATATATTCCGTAACAAATTAAGCCTTAAAATTAAGTTACATAAATAAATAAATCATCCATTATCTGAAAATCGATTACAGAGAAACAGCTTGATATATACTATGTGAGTAATTAAATATATTCCGTAACAAATTAAGCCTTAAAATTAAGTTACATAAATAAATAAATCAACCATTATCTGAAAATCGATTACAGAGCTCATAATTTTTCTCGGCCTTCCTCGCAGAAAGAAGTATGATTAATTTCAATATATTTTACCTTTGAGCAAAGCTCAACTGCGCTGCCGATCAAAAAAAACACGGCAAAGCCGAGTAAGAGAGAAGTCCGGCTGCTACCGCGACGCAGGCGACGGCCAATCTCCGGCATATTCGCGCCGACGCGGGGCTGGTGGCGGGTAGAGACATGGTCATGACGGAGGCGGTGAAGCCGAAGTTGAGCGCCACGAGAAATAAGTGAAAGAGCGTGGGCTTGTTATGGAAGAAGAGGATTGGGACGGGGTTTCCTTTGATGTACTGGTAGCGCAAGTTTAAAAGCGTGAGGGCGGTGGCGATCCCTACCAAGAAGATGAGGTCTTCAACGATTTTGGGATGAATTTGCATTTTCGTTTATTTGCATATTTTTGCAGTGCCTCTTTTAGTTTTAAGATTAATTGATGCAGTAGATTACCAGATTTTCCGCGAAACTTGCTTTCCACACGCTCACGAAATCTTTGAGTAAATTCACACGGCTTTAAGAAAACTATTGTTTCATTAAATAAGTGCAAAGTCAAGAGCACAAGATTGCATATTTTCTTTTAATTTGTTTAAACTTTCGTTAATATTTAGTGGAACACTTCACTTGTGTATCATTTGTTTTTCTTTAATTTTCAATTCCTTGTATTTTAATTAGATCAATTTTTCAAGTTGTTAAATTAGCATTTAGGCCTTATACAGGATTTGAGGGTTCTTTTTCTTACAAGCTTACATGCATTGACTTCTTATTTTGGGCTGTCAACTATATTACTAATAGAAATGCTCAAATTAAATACTCATTACTTACATTATTCATATTTTATCCGTCGTTGTTTGTTTACGGAATCTTATTTTTCAGACGGAATAGTTCCGTCGTCACTCTATCGTAATCTTATTTTATTCTACAACGGAATAGTATGCGAAATTCTTGCAATGAACAATAATCGAAAGGAACTGATTTTCTATATATTGAAATAGCTTATGCCGTGAGTCCGTGAGTTTAGGGAAAAGTAGCAAATACCCAAAACATCTATATTATCTTTTCTACTGTAGTTTGAACCTAATAATAATATACTAGAGTATGTTCTTTTCAAGTCTATAAACAACTAGTTTTTTTTTTGAAAGCAAACGGCATATATTAAGAATTAATCATGATGTTCCTTACAAACTTTTGACAGCAACTCAGCTAACCAACTCGAAGAGCCCTCTCCTATAATCGGCGAGGAGTCCGAACAAGATCGCCGCGCAATAGCGTGAGCTACCTCGTTCCTCTCTCTCCTAGCAAAAGACACCTCATAACTCGGGTTGCGTTGTAGAATCAAGACACACCTCTGAATGAACTCACCGAACTCCGTATTGTCTACACACCTTCTGGTCGTTGCTTGAACCACTCCTAATGCATCCAACTCGAAATCAACATCGCTATACCCACTCCTTTCCACCCACTCCAAAGCCAACAAGAAAGCATAGGCTTCTGCCTCCTGCACACTAACCGTACCCACAACAGAGCTCATATGAAAGCCTAGCATGGTACCAAAACTATCCCTCAATACCATCCCCACACCAACCTTCATCTCCGAATTGAAAATAGCAGCATCAACATTACATTTCATTCTACCATGACTCGGTGGATGCCACTTCGGACAACGCTTAGGACCGTGCTCTACACCTCTTATCGTCTCTTTTGTAGCTACCAACCAGTCATTAAGACTATCGGCGCCAACCTTCACAATCCATGCAGCTGTCATCTTCTCTCCTTTCCACTCGAGAATTACGCCCTTCCATAAGCTCCAAATAATCGCAAAAACTTTACTCGATACCTCTGCGTCTGATTTTTCATCAAGCGCATCACTATTTATTCATTACTAATTAAAACATAAATTTGGTAGATTATAAAGTGTCTCCAACACGTACGTATCTGAGAAAGGAAGTCGGTTTACTTTTTCAAAATTGGCCGGGGAAATTTTTCCCAGCTGACAGCTACCTTACTTATATTTTACTGTTTTTGCTTTTTTTAATTGTCAATATATGGACTATAGATAAAATACCGGTAGATAATTCATGTTTTAGTATTAGATTCACCAAGACGTTCCAATATTGTAGTTCCTGTGACTTGTTACATTAATTCATCCCCAGTAATTTGTGGACCCACCAACTCGACTTGAGATCCTCTATCCCCAAAATGGTATCCCAATAGTGTCTCAAAACCTAATTATTACTCCCTCCCGTCTCGCCGAATTCGTCTTGTTTTTTTTTCCTTTTTACCTTTCCACGTTCTCGATGATGGTTTAATGATTTTAAAGATTCTTTTACGATACTACACAGTCGTAGTATCCTAAAAAAAGATTCTTAAATCAGTTTAAAACCATCACGAGAGCGTGGAAAGGTGCCAAAAAAGGCAAAAGAAACCGAATTCGCGGATTGGAGGGAGTATTATTTATTTATTATTTTCATAAATTTATTTATAATGATTTTTTTAATTTATGTTATTTCAAGGTTCACATCTCAATTAGGTTATAATTATTTTTTACATTAATTTACTTTATTAGTACATTAGAGTTTAATTAAAATAAAGTAATAATTTTTAAAAAAATCCATTTTTCTTATAAATATCTATTATAATATACTAACATTATAATAGCTTTTTATTTTTATAAAAAATAATATAAAAATACTAGAAATTAGGTTTTGGGATACCATTGAGACATAATTTTTGGGATATAGGATACCATCCCAACATCTCCACCAATTAAATTAATTAATCTTGGCAAAAAAAGGAAAAGATGAAAAACAAAAGAGAATATATGGTTAAATAATTCCGTTAAAAGGATAGGATGACTATTCACGTTACCGAAACTTGGAATCAATTCGTTTAATCTAATTAATTTTTTAATTTTGAGTATAAAATTCAAATATATATACGTAATAACAGAGCTGTCTCTCAACCCACATAATAATAGAAAATCAAATTTTATTCGACGAAGATTTACAAATAAATAGCAAAGTTCTTGAAGAAGAAAAATAATAACTAGACGATCATAATGGGAACAAGAGAAATGACAAGCAAAGACAGCGGCGGCGTTCGGTTTTACATAATTTTATTGCTAATTGTTTACGTTAACTTAGTTACGAGTCAGTACTCAGGTGACGAGGCGGCGGCGCCGCCGCCGCTGCTACCATATTCTTCGATGAACTCTTGTCCCGATCATCTCATCTCACACATTATCGACGCACTTTCCTGCACATCACCAAGCGCAGCACCGCCACCGCACGATGGCGGAGATCTGAGTCCAGTCACAGACGCGATGTGCGATCGGGAGACAAGTACGGCGACGTTCGCCGGAGTGGTGGTGAGGACCTTTTCAGCCTCGAGAAAGGAGGAAGGAACGCAATGGGAGATTTTGCTTATACTGGTATTTCCGGTGGCGGTGCGCGCGGTTTTCCTTTGCGAGATTTGCCCTAGATTCGTGCGAGAGCAGGTGCTCATAGTTTCGTTTGTGAACGCGATAACTGCGTTTCTTCTGCCGGCGGAGTGGATGTGGGTCCCCGCCGTTTGCTTTGTTTCTTCTCTTTTGATTCTCGTCATTGCGCCTAGGCTGCCTTGACTATTTTGTTTTATTCTTGTAAATAAATTCATCCATGAGTATGGATGACTGCAATTTTCCTTAATTTAATTTCTAGATTATTTGGCTTCAGTTTACATTAATTTGTGTAAATTTAGCAGCATCAATTTGTTGCTTCCGATCAAAGTTTGGGTTTAATGGTTTAAATAAATTTTTTCTGATGTATTAATTAGAGCAAATAATAATTTTCCAACTACCTCCGTATAGTAATCGACAAAGAAAACAACTGATTAATTAGGTCAAGATGATTACAGAAATGAAATTGCTTTATTGAATCAGAAATTAATCTCTTAACGAGAGGAAGAATTAAGAAGGAAGCGAGGCGGAGTAAGCAACCAGTCCGGCGGCAATAACAGCACAAGCGACGGCCGATCTCCGGCAGGATCGCGCCAAAATGGGGCTCTTGTCCCGCATAGACAAGGCGGCGACGGCGGCAGTGAAGCAGAAATTAAGGGCTTGTTGTTGAAAATGAGGACCGGTACAGGGTTGCCTGTAGTCGTAGCGCGTGCGTACAAGCGCCACCGCCGTCACGTTTCCGAAGAGAAAGATTTGCTCTTCAACGGAAGATAGGTGGGGCCGATTATTTAGCATATTTCTATAATTTGCATCTCCACAAACAAAAAACTCAAAAGAATTGAGATTATTTGTTATTGTGGTTTCACGCGTTTTGACGACTTGAGGTTCTCATTCATTTATTTTTTTGGTTCATAGAGAAAATATAATAATCTGAAAAATTAGCAGAGAAAGAATAGTAAATTATGTGTATTTATGCTTTAATCATTTTTGTTGGCATCAACCGGTGGCATAAAAAGAGGTGTTCACTGTGAGCAGCACTGTGATTGCAACTTCGAACGTAAACGCAGCGGAAAAATAGAAACAAACATAGGACGGGGGTGAACACGGAGGTACCCACAGAGGCTTGCTCTGAGAGCACCTCCTCAGAGACTGACACAACGAAAAAACAAAAATAGAACGAAGACAAAGAATATGATTTTTCTACAAGATATATGAATAATATCTTGTAGATGCCTCAAGGCGAAACAAACACTATAATTCACGAAGAATTACAAACCATAGTTGAGGAAACAAACAATTAAAAGCTACTAACACAAACAAACTATCCACTAAGCTAGTTGTATGATGCTAGTATTACTCGACTAAAACAATTGGATAACTCTCTAAGAACTCTCCAAAGACGTTTTTATCTCCAATGAATCTTTCTCCTTATATACAGCTTGATTCTTAGCCACCAAGTTAGGGTTTCGTTTGAGATAAGATCAAATATGATCAAATTTTATCCTCCCTCAACCCTTATCTCGTGGCTCCAAACCTAGCTGAAAACGTCCACCATCAGCCCATTATGATATTGAGCTTTGGCTTGGGCTTGATCACACAGTAGCTCTGCAGCCCATCAGCTTTGCATTTGCCACATTATCGGCCACATCATCACTCCCCCTTAGTTCAGCATGACATATGAAATAAATTCATGTAAACATATGTAAAAAAGACAAAAACAATAGTTAAAATATAAGTCTAGATTCCAACAATTTTCAGAAGAATTAATGTACGTATATTACTGCTATGGATGCATAGGAATGATAGGATTTCCTTCAATTTGATTCCCCACTGAATCAGTAAATAGTGATTTAAGTGATAGAGCCACAGCTTTCTTCTTTAAAATTCCAAAATCCCAATACGTGGCAAATACGACTTGTTCTATTGAAGCATTTAGGCTTGGTGATGTAACATTGACATTGAATCTACGTGGGAACTACTAGATGTCAGAATTGGTCAATCTTCAAGTATTCAAACACTGCAATTAATTTTCTTCTTCCCTTTTGTTTTGTTATTAAAACGCAAATTAATGATTCATTATTGCTTCATGACTATGACGTTGTAATTGACACCAATTTGGTTTAATTGTTTATTGTTTCATGGACGACCAACAATTATATTTCTATTTTAAGTAGTTGGCTCCACAATAATATCTACTCTAACAAGTGGGAACAAAAAAATTATTTTAACACATTACTCACATATAAATTATTAAATTCAGTACCGAAATTTTTGACTCAATAGATGATGGGCGGAGAAAGTAATAACTTAGAGACTAGCACTATAAAGTGATATCTGTTCTTTTTGTTGCGTCATTCTCGGTTTAAAAATTATGGGGCTTTTAAGAACGAAAGGTAAATTAGGTATGGCATTAGTTGTAATAATAATAAATTAATAATAATAGTTCATCGACGATCGTATATAGGATTTTGACTTTCTGGAAACTAACTTTGTCCTTTGAATTTGTGCATATATATTTATTTTCGGTATGCTTCTTCCAACTTTGTACATATTTCATTATAGGAAACAGACTTACTATCTAATTACATATTCTACCTCTCATGACCACCACCAATTAAGATAGGTATATGAAACTCAATCTCCATTTACAATAAATAATGTGCTAATATACTACATCTTTGAGGCGGAGAGTAATGCTTCAAGGCCTACTGTGGTAACGCTTAACGTGCCCACGGATAACGTGTCAATTATATAAATAAAGAAGTTAATAAAAATCATACCAAAATTAATTAAGTCATACTTAAAAAAAATCATATTTAAAAAAACTAAACCCTAAATGAAAAATTTGTCGACGTGGTACTGCCACATTAGTGGTGGGCATATTAAGAGTGCTTACGGTGCGGTGAATTTTTTCTGTTGTGACGGATGAAGTATTTTGTTTGAATTAGTATATGAATGTGTAAATAATGTTACTGCACAACAACACAATATATAAATAAATGAAATAGTAATGTGACCAAGCCCAAGCCAAACGAATTTTCTAAAATCCGCGTAAGAATACACGTGTATCCAGCTAGGATAGTGATCGATCGTGTATTTTAGGGTGATTATACGAGAGAGAGAGAGAATGAAGAACACGAGAGGTTTTTACGTGGTTCGATCTTTGATTAGATCTACGTCCACGAATGAGAGAATGTTTTATATTTTCGTGTTCTAACCGCTATCACAACCTGCCTCTTTCTTTACAAATGATTCCCTTTTATAGAGGATGGAGGTCACGGGTGTTTCAGGAGTGGTTGGGGGTCGTGGGTGCTCCTGTCTGCACTGTGGAGTGGTTGGGAGCAGTTGGTTGACTTTCTTGACTTCCACTGGGCTTTATCCTTGATTGGGCCGGGGGAATTAGGAATGGGCCGAGCTGATCTGGGCCTATTGGGCCATATCCTATCACATCCCCCCCCAAAAGACCGGAGCAGCGAGGTCATTGTGGGGAGGTGTAAACTGGTCGAGGTCGAGGTCGAATTGTACTTGCTTCGTCGGAAATGTGGTTTTGACGAAGTCGAAATGTATACCGCCTCGTTTTGACGAGGTCGAGCTTGAATTTCATTGCTTCGTCGGAAATGAGGTTTTGACGAAGTCGAAATGTATACCGCCTCGTTTTGACGAGGTCGAGCTTGAATAGACGTGGCGTGATGTGCGACTGCTGTTGTCAGCGTAGGTAGGACACGCGTCGCTTTTTGGTTGGGGCAGGTGAAGAGGCGGGATTTGAAAAGGCGTGCCCTTGCCTTTTAAAGGCTTCTTATGTACGCTAAACCACATTTTTCTCAATCGATTTTCAATATCGCGCAAGAGAAAACCCTAAGCCCCAAAATTCTGCAACTGCCGCCGTTTAGCCAGTTCCCGGTGATTTTTGATCAGAAAATCTGTGACAAGTAAGTAATTTTCTTCACAATGGATGCTTCTCCTTTTCCCCAAGTAGATAGTGATAGTGAGAACGTAGGGGTTTCGCCTTCGCCGGTTAGGGGGTTTCCGGCGAAGGTTTGGCTGAATGTATATACCCGCGCGTTAGTCCCGCCGGCGTTTAGGGAAATTGAATTCCCGTCGTTGGTCGGGTCTGACGCGTCTCTGGCTGTGGCCTCCACCATGTCTGTATCTCATATGCAGGGTTTGGCCCGCAGTTTTTTATTTCCCGAGTCAGTCGAACTCCTTTTACCTCGTGGTGTTGATAGGGGTAGTTCGCCTCCTGTGGGTTTTTTTACTGTATATGAAGATTACCTTCATTTTGGTTTACGGTTCCCTTTGAACCATTTTTTTGTCGAGCTCTTAGAAGAGCTTGAACTGGCGTTAGGTCAGTTGCAGCCACCCTCTGTCAAGCAGATCATCGGCTTTTGCTTTGAGGTCAGCCGACGTGGGGGTACGCCTACCGTAGAGTCGTTCCTTAGGTTTTTTAGGCCTAAGCTTGGTCCGACGGGGTGGGCTTACCTTTCCCCTATTAATAGGTTCAAGTTGGGGACGCCTTCTAAGGTGCCGAACTGGCAAAAGAAGTTCTTCTTTTGCCGGTGTGAAGGTGTCCCGTTATACTCTTGGATGAAGGGTAAGTTCGCTCCTCGAGACACTGGGAAACCGACCGGTGACCTTGAGACGAGCTTGGTGAACCTCGGCCTCGTTGAAAGGAATTATGCCGAGGCCGATCTTGCGAATCATGGGCTAAGCCCGTATAACTCCGTGTCTGACGCGGACTTGGGTGAGGCTCTGCTTCGCTGACTTGCGTTTCGTGATTTCTTTCGTTTTTTGCTGACAACATATATATATATTTTTTTTGTAGTGGATGCCCAAGCTTTCCATGCCGCCTTACAAGGCAAGAATAAGAGGAAGAGGCAGAAGCCCTCTGTTTCCGTGGTGGAGAGGGTGACTTCGGCGGCGTCGTCAGAGAGGACGGCCGACCTTACAAGGTCGGTATCCGTAAGTTCGCAGCTGGAGGCGCCTGTCCATGGTTCCTCTCCACTGTAGGTGGTCGGCCAACGACCTCGAGGAGCCGTAACTTCGTTGGATGCCGAAGTGACGATCGTCGAGAGCGGCGCGACCTCGAGCCAAGGATTCCCTGAAGTAAGTGTACAACTGAATATTACATATACATATAGTGATTGTTCCTTTTTTAATCTCCCCTTTGTTTTCGGGTTTTAGAGAGCCGAGGCGGTTTTGCAGGGCTTGGCGAGCTTCATTAGGAGTGGAGTCGCCAAGTTACAAACACAGGCTGCCGAAGCTGCGGCTACGGAGGATCGGCTGATGGCCAGGGTTCATGCTGCCGAAGCCGCGGCACAGGCAACACAGGAGAGGGAGGCGGTGGCTTTGGCTGCCGCCGAAGAGGCGAAGAAGAAGAACGTCGAGCTGGAGGCCGAAGTGGACCGGCTGACCAACGAGATTGCCGGGGTGGTGGCTGGACAGGGGGATGTGTTCCGAGCTGTGGTGGAACGTGTCTTCCGGTCGAGGCATTTCTCCCACATGGCCGTTCAGTTGGCGAGTGCCTTGAGTACCCCGATCGTCTCTGCAGCGCTTGACAACATCGCCGCCGACATCCCCGAGCTTGATAAAACCAAGTACGGGTATGGTGTCATGACGGAGGAGGAAACGCTGCAGGACTTCGCCGGTGTGCTCTTGGAGCTCGGTTCTTCAATCCCGGTGGTCGAGCAGCTTGCCGCGCAGAGGGTTCTTCTCACTGAAGGGACTATTCGGCGATGTCCCGCCGACAGGTATGAACTCCTGGAGACGGTCATCGCCGATCTTGAGAAGACCCCGGCTGCACAGACCACCGAGGAACCAGCTCGCGACGACCTCGAGGAACCAGAGGTCGGCATAGAAGGAGAAAATCGTGAAGTAGTGAATTGACACTTCACGATTTTTGGCTTCTTTCCCTCTTCTCCTTTTTTTTTTTTTTTAGTTTTGTACTTCGTCACCGTTAGGGTGGCGTTTCTTTCGCCGTTTTCGGCTATACATAAATAAAAGGATTTCTTTTTGAACCTTGCTTGTATTTGTTCTGTAGTCTGCTCCCGAGTTTTATGATGCCTCCCACCTTGTTCAAGAAATATCCGAGCTTCGCCGAGCTGTAGAGGTGGCCGAGCTCGATGTTTCGAACTGGAAGAAGCGGGCTAATAACATAGAGATCGAGGCCGAGGTGAAACTTTGGGCTTCTTTAGAAAAACTCGATGAGATGCATGCCAGATACATGGAGCTCGAAGACCAGTACCAGCGAGCTCGGGATGACATCAAGGCTTGCAAAGAGATCGTCGAGGAGCATATGGAATACGAGACCATAATTCACCGAGCTGGGGGATCCACGATTTCCGAGACTTACGATAAGGTCAAGGAGCTCCAGGCTCGATGCCGAAGTTACAGGGAGGAATTTGGGAGTGAATCCTGGCAGGTTAGAGGTGAGTTTGAAGAGCTCGTTCGTGTGGCGAGCATTTATGAGACAGTCCTTGATCGATTTCCGAAGCTGAAGCGGCGTCTGTCTTTACAAGCTGGTTCTGCGACTTCAGTTTGTTCCGATCCGGATCCGAAGTTGTTCGACTGTACTTCTAGAGAATTTTTGGGAGGTGAATCTTCGAGGTCTGCTGACCCGGACCCGAAGATTGTGACACGCCATTCTCAAGAAATTTATAGTCAAGAGCGGCGATCGGCGTCTGGATGGGGTCGGGGTCGGGGTCGGGCGAGCCAGAATGTCCGAGGTAGAGGCCGAAGTTCGGCTTCTGGACGCGGTCGGGGCAGGTTTAGTATAGACGATGTTTTGAACTTCAACTCCGGCAGGGATTTTGCTAGAGATTGGCTTAGCTTTAATAAGCCAAAGCCTCCGGGTTCCTCGCCTTCTTAATGTAACAATGTACATTTATTTCTATTCAAATAAAACAGAAATTTTTGCATTTGCGTTTACCAACTTTCTCAGTCACTTCGTCTTGTGACGAAGATTTGTGCTTTCAGTTAGCCACCTTGTCTGATGATGAAGTTTAGGCTTTTAAGTGGCCACTTCGTCTGAAGACGAAGCTTAGGCTCTTAACCAGCCACTTCGTCCGAAGACGAAGTTTAGGCTTTCAAGTAGCCACTTCGTCCGAAGACGAAGTTTAGGCTTTCAAGTAGCCACTTCGTCCGAAGACGAAGTTTAGGCTTTCAAGTAGCCACTTCGTCCGAAGACGAAGTTTAGGCTTTTAAGTAGCCACTTCGTCCGAAGACGAAGTTTAGGCTTTCAAGTAGCCACTTCGTCCGAAGACGAAGTTTAGGCTTTCAAGTAGCCACTTCGTCCGAAGACGAAGTTTAGGCTTTTAAGTAGCCACTTCGTCCGAAGACGAAGTTTAGGCTTTCAAGTAGCCACTTCGTCCGAAGACGAAGTTTAGGCTTTCAAGTACCTTATTTGTCGAGTTTATCGATAGGGGTGGTCCCCTTACGCGCGTTTAGGTGTTACTCCGACGTGGAGTTTATTTGTATCCTCGTCAGGATTTTAAAATCAAGATACTTGGTATAAAACGAGAGAGGTGTACCATGTATGCAAATTATTTAAGTGAACTAAAAAAAAAAAAAAAACTTTAATTGAATGGAGTTAAAAAAGACAGAATTTACCAAGACGACCCGGCTCCTAGGACCTAAATGGACTCGGACACTGCTCTCTGTTTATACAAAGTACCTTTTCAAGTGAGTAATGTGCCATGTACGGGGTATGGGCTCACCAGATAAGTGGGCGAGCTTGTACGAACCTTTTCTGAGGACTTCTTGAACTCGGTATGGTCCTTCCCAGGTGGCTTCTAATTTGCCGAGTTTTTCCGCCTTACTGACCTCGTTATTCCGGAGTACGAAGTCGCCTATTTGGAGCTGCTGATGCTTCACCCGGCTGTTATAATACCGAGCTACTTGCTGTTTGTATCGAGCTTCTTGTATGTAGGCTTGTTCCCGTCTCTCTTCTAGCAAGTCCAAGTTAGTTCGAAGTCCATCTTCGTTGTCTTGGGCTGCGAAGTTAAGCGTTCGGGGGCTCGGCAGACCGATCTCTACCGGGATCACCGCCTCGGTTCCGTACACCAAGCTATATGGTGTTTCGCCGTGTGATGTCCTCGGGGTGGTTCGGTACGACCATAGGACTTGGGATAAGTTCGCAGCCTAGTCTCTTTTGGCCTTGTCGAGCCGAGTTTTTAACCCTTTGACTATCGTTCAGTTCGTAACCTCGGTTTGGCCATTCGCTTGAGGATGGGCTACCGAGGTGAACTTTTGCTAGATGTGGAGTTCGTCACACCATTCTCTGAACGTCCTGTCTGTGAACTGGGTTCCATTATCTGATACGAGGACGTGAGGTATGCCGAAACGACAAACTATGTTCTTCCAAATGAAATTCAGGGCGTTTTTACTTGTGATCCGGGCCAATGGTTCGGCTTCGACCCACTTCGTAAAGTAGTCGATGGCTACAATGAGGAATTGTAATTGGCCGGGGGCTTTTTCAAATGGGCCGACGATGTCAATTCCCCACTGCATGAACGGCCAAGGGCTTTGTATGCTGGTCAGCTTGGTCTGAGGCAACCTCGGAACCGTCGCATGGATTTGGCACTTCGGACACCTTTTGACGAGGTTGGTAGCGTCTTGGAACATGGTGGGCCAGTAGTACCCACACCTCATGATCTTTTTGGAGAGGGCGCGGGCTCCAATGTGACTGCCACAGGAGCCTTCATGGACTTCGCGCAGTGTGTAGTTTGCTTGGTTGGGCCCCGCACATCTTAGGAGAGGTTGGAGGTAGGATCTTCTATACAACACTCCCTGTTCAAAGACATACTTGGTGGACTTGGCCAGGAGCTTTCTAGCTTCAACCTTATCGGTGGGGAGTTCGCCTATCTCTAGATAGCTGCGAAGTGGAGTCATCCAGTTCGGTCCATCTTCGGTTACTATATTAACTTCGGCTTCATCGATACTTCGGAGCTGTACTTCTTCTACTGGAGAGATTGTTGATGATGACGCGAGCTTGCTTAGTGCGTCAGCTCGCCCGTTATCCCCTCTTGGGATTCGCACTAACTCGAAGTACGAGAAGCCTTGTTGTAGGATCTTGGCCTTATGAAGGTACTTCTTCATTCGTTCTCCTTTGGCCTCGTATTTACCCAGTATATGATTCACTATGATTTGGGAATCGTTGTGAATTTGAATGGCCCTTACCCGGAGAGCCTCGGCTAGGCGAAGTCCAGCGATTAGAGCTTCGTACTCAACTTCGTTGTTTGTGGTCGGAAAATTGAACCGGAGTGCGTGGGTGATCTCCTTTCCTTCCGGGCTGATGAGTAAAACCCCGGCTCCGCTTCCTTTGTTACCTGATGCCCCGTCCACGTAGACCTTCCAACAGTCTCGCGGTTGTGGATTAGGTGCCTCAGCCTTTGGTTTATCCTCAGTAGGTTCAACGGATTGCTGTGCTTCCGTGAACTTGGCTTCCACCAGAAAATCGGCCAGGGCTTGTCCTTTGATTGCTTGGCGAGGTATAAAGGAAATTGTGTGCTCGCCGAGTTCTACAGCCCATTTAGCGATTCGCCCAGACGCTTCTGGCTTTGTAAGTACTTGCCGAAGTGGTAGGTCGGTCAGTACTTGTATCTGATGCGCATGGAAGTATGGTCGAAGTCTCCTCGCTGCATTCACCAACGCAAGTGCGACCTTTTCCAAAGGCTGGTATCTCGTCTCCGGCCCTTTTAGGGCTCGGCTTATGAAATAGACGGGTAGCTGATGACGTCTTTCTTCTCGTACCAGGACTGCACTGATTGCCTCGTTCGAAGCGGCGAGGTATAAAGAGAGGGTCTCGTCCTTCTTTGGTGCAGATAAGGTTGGGAGATTTGTGAGATACTTCTTCAAACCATCGAAAGCTCCTCTGTGCTCATCGTTCCACTCGAAGTTCGGAGCCTTCTTTAGTATCTTGAAGAATGGGAGTTATTTTTCGGCGGCCTTAGATAGAAAGCGACTCAGGGCGGCTAGGCAGCCCGTCAGTTTGTGCACGTCGTGGATCGACTTCGGCACTTGCATTTCTTGGATAGCCCGGACTTTCGAAGGGTTGGCTTTTAACCCCTCGCGTGAAACCCAACACCCTAGAAATTTTCCAGATCGGACCATAAAAGTACACTTTTCTGGGTTTAATTTTAGGTTCACTTTACGAAGTAGGCCAAAGACAACTTTAAGGTCGTTTACACAAGTGGCGATCTCCTTGCTTTTTACGACTATATCGTCTACATATACTTCGACAATGCTACCGACGTGGGCTTCAAAAATTTTATCGACCATCCTCTGGTATGTGGCTCCGGCGTTCTTTAGTCCGAAGGGCATTTTTTTGTATGCATAGATGCCGAAGTCCGTGACGAAGGCGGTCTTCGGCGCGTCTTCGGCATTCATGAGGACTTGGTGGTATCCCTTGTATAGGTCCAAGAAGCTGAACACCTTGTGGCCAACAAGAGCTTCGACCTTCTTGTCAATGTTGGGAAGGGGGTAGCAGTCCTTTGGGCAGTGCTTATTAAGGTCCGTGTAGTCAATACACATCCGCCACCCACCTCCCTGCTTTTTCACCATCACGGGGTTGGCCAACCAGGTCGGATACTTTACTTCGAATAAAATATCGGCCTTTTGCAGTTGCCGGACCTCATCGTGAATTACTTGACTCCTTTCGGCTGCGAAGGCTCGTTGTTTCTGCCGAACTGGTTTTATTGCAGGGTCGATGTTGAGGTGATGAGTGATGATGCTTGGTGCCACCCCGGTCATGTCAAGCGGCGACCAGGCGAAGACATCTCTATACTCCCGAAGTAGCCGGATAAGTTGACTTCGGAGCTCGTTTTCGCCGACGAACCCTACTTTGACGACCTTGGCAGGGTCATCTTCGTATAATGCGATGTCTTCTACCGGCTCGATGGATGGAGACGACGTCGGCTCCACCTCTTCGGGTTTCTGTAGTTGCTTGCCTGGGGGTGTTGATTCCTATCACCTCGGAGTGCGACCTGCATGCACTCCTTTGCCTGTTGCTGGTTTCCCCGAAGCGTGATCACTCCGTTTCTAGATGGAATCTTAATCGTCAGGTGGTAGGCCGAGCAGATTGCCTTTGTCGATATTAGCCAATCCCTTCCTAAGATGATGTTATAGGGGGAGCTGGCTTTTACGACGAAGAAGTGGATTATCTTCGTAGTAGACAACGGGCTTTTTCCAACTGTCACGGGTAGTGAAATTATGCCTTCCGTCGTCGTCTCTTGTTGTGTGAAGTTCTTTAATGGCATGGGTGCTGGCTTTAGACGTGCTTCTTCGATATCTAGCTTATCGAATCAGTCTTTAAAGAGCACACTCACCGATGCTCCACTATCAACAAATACGCGGTGGACCAGTTTGTTGGCCACCACCGCCTCGATTTTGGTGGCATCTTGATGAGGTACCGCATGGGGAACTGGGTCATCACCGGAAAAGGTGACGACCTCGTCTCTCCTGAACCTTTTTTGAGTGGGTTCTTCTCGCTTTGGACTCCGGGCTTCGGCTTTCAATGATGACCTCATCGTGCCTTCGGGCAGTCCGGTGATGGCCGTGATGACTGCGTCATATTGAGGCTGATCTTCGTCCTCATCCTCGTCGTCGTGCCTTGGCCTTTTGTCATTTTGGGGGGCGCAGTTATAGCCTGCCTTATTTTTCTTTCTCTTGCCCTTCCCTTGAGGTCGGGCCTCTTTCTGATTGCGACTTTGGTACAGTTTGAGGGTACCGTCGCGTATCATGTGCTCTATATCCGAGGCGAGATCTCTGCAATCTTCAGTTTCATGACCGTAGTCATTATGGAGTTTGCAGTATTTCTTCTTGGATCGATGTTTCGACCCACCTCGAGATAAGGGCGGCGGCTTCTCGAACAAGTTCGCATGGAGCTCGTATATTTCGGCCCTTGACTTTGTCAGTGGTGTATACTGACTTCGGTCTTGGTTGGATCGAGGTCCTAATCGGGACTCGAGGGGTCCTCGTTGTAACCTTTCGAGGGCACTTCGGCGGCCTTGCCCAAGGTCGGTGCGCTCCTCTTTCTTTCTCTTATCGTTGTTTTCGGGCCGATCTGCAGCCCGTTTCTTCCGATCGGCCTCGTCCGCTTCGGCGAATGTGTCGGCGATCTTCCATAGCTGCTTGGAGGTCGTAGGACGCGCCTTTACGAGCTCTCTGAAGAGAGTCCCGGACTGGATGCCATTTTGGAATGCCGAGATAAGCACGTCGTCGGAGAGACGATCGACTTTTAGGCTCTCGTTATAAAAACGGGCCAGAAAATCACTGATCGTTTCTCCCCGCCCTTGCTTTAAGGTGAGGAGCTGGGCTGGGCTGATTTTTGCCTCGGCTTTTTGGAAGAAACGACGTTCAAAGGCGTCCAGTAGGTCGGCATACGATCCTACGCTGCAATTAGGGAGGCTATCGAACCAGCTTCTAGCGTTGTCTACTAGTAGCTCGGGGAAGACTTTACACATGTAAACGTCTTCGGCCAACCCCTGGTTCATCATGTTGTATTGGAACAGGGATAAAAAGTTGCTGGGATCTTGGGTTCCGTTGTAAGGCGGGATAGGAGGTACTCTATACGTCGATGGGAGGGGAGTATAGAGTATCCTATTAGTGAACGGAGTCGAGATTCGACCGTAGACGGCGAACCTTCCTTGGTAGGTGTTCTCCTCGTCGTGCCGAGGTGGAACGGCGTTTTGACGCGGTGGCGTCGGATCGCGCTGAGGTGAAACGTGATCGTTCCCGCGGCGATTGCTCTGTCGCCTTCGGGGAACTTCGGGCTCAACGTCGAATCTTCTTTGATAGACGTTCCGTTCGTCACGCCAATGAGGAACGGCGTTTTGACGAGGTGACGTTGAACCGCGCCGAGGTGAAGCGCGACCGTTCCCACGGCGATTGTTTTGTCGCCTACGGGGAACTTCGGCCTCCCTGCCTCCAACGATCCGAAGACTTGGGGATGGCCTTTGTGACGGTTCGACTTCGTCTTCCTTGCTTTGACTTTGTCGGTGTTGATCGGCGAACCTGCGAAAATCCTGCTCATGGATGCTCAGGTATGCTTTCAGTACGTCTCCCAGCTCGGGTTGGAGTTCAGCATTCCCGCGTCGGCTGCCACTTTGATCTGGTCCATCGTCGCTAGCTGAACCCCCAGATGGGACCTCCTCCGGGTGGACTTCAGGAGTTCGGCGGATGGGCTGTTGGACACGCTGGATCTGGGAAGCAGTTTTCTGAGCTTGACTAACGTCACCTTCTTCCTCGTTGGCCGGCATGTAAGGTGGATTGGAAAAGAGGTCAGCTCGTTTCTGTTTTTCCTTGGCAGCAGCGGCGGCAGCGGCGGTGGTGGCGGAGCGGGTTGGTCTTACCATCGTGTTTTCACTTGAAATACGCTGATCGGTTTCACAAAATTCTTTCGTTTCCCACAGACGGCGCCAGTGATCGATCGTGTATTTTAGGGTGATTATACGAAAGAGAGAGAGAATGAAGAACACGAGAGGTTTTTACGTGGTTCGATCTTTGATTAGATCTACGTCCACGAAGGAGAGAATGTTTTATATTTTCGTGTTCTAACCGCTATCACAACCTGCCTCTTTCTTTACAAATGATTCCCTTTTATAGAGGATGGAGGTCACGGGTGTTTCAGGAGTGGTTGGGGGTCGTGGGTGCTCCTGTCTGCACTGTGGAGTGGTTGGGAGCAGTTGGTTGACTTTCTTGACTTCCACTGGGCTTTATCCTTGATTGGGCCGGGGGAATTAGGAATGGGCCGAGCTGATCTGGGCCTATTGGGCCATATCCTATCAGATAGGTATTTTGTGAAACACCTCAGTACGGAATGCACTCGCGTCTTGAAGAAGAAAACGTATAGTGTGCCTTCATTAATAGAATCATTATCTATATTAGGGCCTCAAAAACCCTCCTAGATTTCTTTCATATTTTTATGTAGAAAAAAAGAAGAGATCGAATGGTAATGCAATCCCTTCCTCCACTAGTGCTTCGACAAGGCTACGGCAAGATGAGATGGCTATACCTATACCTATACCTATATCGCCTTGCTTGACTGCCTAATCAAAGCAAAACTTAAAATTAATTTTCGTAAGTTTTATTTTCTGGTATTTTATGTGGGTATCTATTACTGCTATTAATCACAAGTTTCTGACTCTTTTCCAGGCCTTGTAAATGGAAAGCGTACCACAAATTGGAGAAAAATTAAACATATTTTCCTGAAGAAATATAACAACTATGGGCACAGGAGGAGGGACGAGCGGCGCCGCCCAAAGGCTCGTGATTTTCCTTTTTATTGTTTGCCTACCTCTGGCGACTTGTCGGCTCTCAGCAGAGTCGCCGCCGGTGAATTCCTGCCCTAATCATCTCACCGTTGGCTGTACACCATCAAGCGACGACGGCGGAGATCTGGATCTGGTCACCGACATGATCGAGGATCAGGAGTTGAGGTCGGTGACACTCGCTGAAGCCGTCGTGTTGGCACTTCTGACCGCCAGAAAGGACGACCGGACAGAATTGGAGACTTTCTTAATTCTGGTATTTTCGTCGGCGTTGTTTGCGCTTGCCTTTAGTGAGATTCCGTTGAGAAATCTCTTCCCTAGATTCGCGCAAATCGTCATGAGTCTCATGACTATCTTGGTTAACGTCGTCGTGGCTTTACGTCTACCGATGAAGTTTCTGTGGGTACTTGCTGTTTGCTTTGGAATTTCTTTAGTGATGTAGAATAGAGATGAAAGGCTCAAATTTGTTGTATATATTGA
The DNA here is from genome assembly GCA_001642375.2 of Mentha longifolia. Classification (NCBI taxonomy): domain Eukaryota; kingdom Viridiplantae; phylum Streptophyta; class Magnoliopsida; order Lamiales; family Lamiaceae; genus Mentha; species Mentha longifolia. The sequence goes on from CM038112.1 coordinate 5,728,541, forward strand.
TAGTAGAATGATACATGATTTATAGGGATAGTAGAGATCCCAATATGGTATACAATCAAGAGAATATTCTATGCTATCAATTAGGAAATTATTTCTCCTTGATTCGTTCTTCTGATTTTATTCTTCTTTCCTTTTCTTCAATACTTTCCAACACTCCCCCTCAAGCTAAGTAATGGGATTACCGATACTTAGCTTGCCTAATACCTTCTCAAATGACTTGGAGTTCACTGCTTTTGTTAGGATGTCTGCCAACTGATCTTCTGACTTCACATACGGGAATTCGACAATTTTATTCTCCAATTTCTCCTTGATAAAATGTCTATCGATCTCCACATGTTTAGTCCTGTCATGTTGGACTGGATTTTCCGAGATGCTTATGGCTGCTTTATTATCACAAAATAGTTTACACGGCTTTGGTGTAAAAAGATCTAATTCGGACATGAGTTTCCTTAACCATAGGATCTCAGTCAGCCCATTTTTAATGCCCCGAAATTCAGCCTCAGCACTCGATAAGGCTACCACTTTCTGTTTCTTGCTTCTCCATGTAACAAGATTCCCTCCCACGAAAGTGAAGTAACCTGATGTGGACCTTCCATCACTCCGACTTCCTCCCCAATCAGCATCAGTGAACCCACAGATATCGAGATGCCCACGTTTCTCAAATATCAAGCCATAATTAGCAGTGTTCTTGAGATATCTCACGATTCTTAGAACGGCTTCCCAATGTTCCTCTTGTGGCGAGTGCATGAATTGACTTACCACCCCAACTGCATAAGTTATATCTGGCCGAGTATGAGACAAATAAATCAGTTTCCCAACTAGCCTCTAATATCTCCCCATATTTGCAGGCTTTGCTTCTTTAACAATTTCCAACTTCTGATTGGTGATCATCGGAGTATCTGCCGGTTTACACTCGAGCATTCCCACTTCAGCTAGCAGGTCAAGGATGTACTTTCTCTGTCGGATGACAATTCCTCTGCTTGACCTAAGAACCTCAATTCCCAAGAAATATTTGAGTGGGCCCAGGTCTTTCATCTCAAACTCCTTGAACAGATTGGTTCTCAACTTGTCCATCTCCTCATTATCATCTCCTGTGATAATCATATCATCAACATAAATGATGAGACAAGTAATCTTACCACTCTTTTTCTTGAGGAACAACGTGTGATCTGAGTTGCTCTGTGTGTATCCATTCCTCCTCATTGCTTCTGTAAATCTCCCAAACCATGCCCTTGGAGATTGTTTTAGCCCATACAGTGTCTTCTGAAGTTGACATATTTCCTTGCCTCGGAACTCTTCAGAAAATCCAGGAGGTGGATTCATGAACATGGGTTTTGATAATTCTCCATGTAGGAAGGCGTTTGTCACATCAAATTGGTGTAATGGCCATTCCTTGTTCGCAGCTACCGAGAAGAGTACTCTCAAGGTGTTGATTTTTGCTACAGGGGAGAATGTTTCTGAATAGTTGATCCCGTAGGTCTGTGTGTACCCTTTTGCTACAAGTCGGGCTTTATACCTCTCAATGGAACCATCGGGTTTTCGCTTGATTGTATATACCTATCTGCATCCTACTGGTTTCACTCCTTTTGGTGGTTCAGCTTTGATCCATGTGTTGTTTCTCTTCAGTGCATTCATTTCTGTTAGCATTGCTTCCCTCCACTTATCATGCTTCATTGCTTCTCCCGTATCTCTTGGGAGATCTTCCTCCTTGTATAAAGCTGCCTCATATGCTCTTGCCTCCTTAGTAAGATTTCCTTGTACAACATTTGCTACACCATATCTGCTTTTTGTACGAATCATCTCAGGGGAGTATCGTTTTGCCGGAATTCCTCGAGAACTCCGAGGTGGAAGAATATATTGTCCCGTGTCACCATCTACTGTGTTGTCCTCCTCTGCACCATCAATAGTCTCAACAGTATTTTCAGGACTATTAAGATCAGAACATACCTCGGATATCGGTCGATTCGGATCGGCGAGCGGAGACTGAGGGACCTCAGGTGGAGAAGGGGATTCGGCGATAGTGACCGGGGCTAACATTGGTGGATCTTCGGAGGGGAGGTCAAGTTGTGGTGACGACGTGGAGTGAAGATCCCAACTAAGCCAACTAAGGGAGTCGTTATTAGTATCCCGACCATTACTACTCTCCCCCTGACTCCCTAGGTGGTTATAAAAAAATTCTGATTCCACAAAATTGCAATTCATTGTGGTTATGACCTTTTTTTGTAGCAGTATCAAAACATCGATATCCCTTTTGATTTATCCCATAACCTACAAAGACACATTTAGTAGCACATGGTGATAACTTGGTTCGTTCATGTTTAGGAATATGAATGAAAACCGAACATCCAAACACTTTGGGGGGTAAACTGAGTGACTCGGGTATTTCGGCTTGTTTGGCTAAGATATCAAGTGGGGTTTTCATTTTTAGGATCTTTGTAGGAAGTCGATTAATCAAGTAAACAGCGGTTCCTACAGCTTCGGGCCAAAGAAAAGTAGGTACACGGGAATCAATCATAAGAGCACGGGTTATTTCTAAAATGATCCGATTTTTTCATTCCGCTACCCCATTTTGTTCAGGTGTATAAGCACAAGTGGTTTGGTGTACTAACCCCTTTTCCCTACAGAAATCTGACATGATACTATTCACAAATTCTTTACCATTATCAGAACGAAGAATTTTTACCGGAGTTTGGAACTGAGTTTGAACCATTTGAACGAAATAAGTGAATTTTTCAAAGACTTCAGATTTGTGTTTTAAGAAATAAATCCATGTCATCCTAGTGCAATCATCAATGAAAGTAACAAAATATCTCAACCCATTCCCACCAATCACAGGAGCAGGTCCCCAAACATCAGCATGTACTAAATGAAACATGAATTTAAAACGGGTATTTGAAGGTTTAAAACACTGTCTGTGGCTTTTCGCCAAAACACACGTCTCACAAAAAAAGTGTTTAGGAATTGTAAAGTTTGGAAAAAGAAGTTTAAAATAACCCGGGAAAGGATATCCTAATCGTCGATGCCACAACCAAGCCTCGTCCGGTGAAGATCCTTGAGTCAGCATTGCACTACCATGTTGAATCCTCCCATCTACATAGTAGAGGCCTCTTTCCTCAGTGCCACGCCCAATGATCCTCTTCGTCCGAATATCCTGTAAAAGGCAAAAATGTGGATATATGAGAAGATTGCATTCCAATTCCTTCGTCACATGACTAACTGATAGCAGCTTCTGTGAAAGACCAGGAACAAACAAACAATTCGGAAGTTTTAAACTCGGGGAGATTTCGATAGTTCCGGTACCACGAACTGCTATCAATTCCCCATTTGCTGTCCTAATATGTGTTTTTGTGATTCTACTCATCTCACAAAAATCGGACAAATCAGGAGACATAGTATCTGTTGCCCCACAGTCAAAAATCCAACCTGTTTCATGTATTTCTTTCCTATTCTGAACAGTTAATGCTTCAGATATGTCAGATAGGCATGCAAAATGATTTTTGGACTCAAAAGGAGGAACAGGCATATTTTGGGGCAAACCAGTAATTCTCCTAAGCTTCGGGGATCTATCAGAAATTTCGGGGGCAACATTATAATATGAGAAAATATCAGGGGGCAATCTGTAAATAGGGTTAGGGACCATTCTATAAATAAGATTAGGGTTAGGGTTTGGTATAAAACCAAGCCCTTTACCTCTTCCGCCTCTTCGGCTAGGGCTGTCTTCTCCGGCTCTGGTTGGTTCCCGGCGGCTGTCTCCGGCACCGTCGCGGACTTGTCCCTTTACAAAATTCCCCTCCCCCTGAGAGGGACCTTCTCCGTTCTTCCCACCTTGGACGTAGCCGCCACTGCCTCCGCCGAAATTCGCCGCCTGTCTCTGTTCCGCCATTGCCGTCCCCACTGCGAGCTTGGCTTGCGGTTTCCTCTTTTCATCCCACCACTCCGGGAATCCTACCCGGAGAAAGCATGTCTCCCTCGTATGCTTATTTTTCCCGCAGTGAGAGCACCATAAATGGCTCTTATCTTCCTTGCCGCCGGAGGTTCTGTGCGTGGCCGCCTTGGTCGGGAAGTGTCCGCCTCTGCCTCCTCTGTTCGTCTGGGTTCGGTACCCATGCCCTATTTCACCCGATGATGACGACTCCACAGCCTGTTCAGTGGGTGGAATGGACGCCGGTGGCATGATCTTGTGTCGAGCCGCCTCCCGTTTCACCCACCCATATGCCGCATCGACTGAGGGTAGGGGTGATTCCTTCAGAATGTCACGTCGTATGGCGTCGTATTCTTCATTCAGGCCGGCCAAGAAACGGAATAGTCTCCTCTTGTTGGTGTGATCTCTCCACTGCTGAACTCCTTTATCACAGCAATCTATTGGATCCTTTTGGCATCTGTCAATACTGATCCATAAACCATTTATTTTTCTGAAGTAGGTTTCTAGATCTGTATTTCCCTGTGTAATCTTTGAAGCTCTTTCTTCCAGGTCATACATCAGGTACGGGTCGGATTTGCTCTCGAACGTGGTGGCTAAGTTGTCCCACAGCGCCTTCGCTGTTTGGTGGTGGGCAAAGTCGGCTATAAGATCATCCTTCATATTATCTAGGATCCAGGAGAAAACGACGAGATCGGTTTCCTCCCAGTCCTGATAATTCTTGCTTGTCTTTTTCGGTGGGTCGTCTCGAATATGTGAGGAAGCTCTCCTGCTTCCGATCGCGACTTTCATTAGTCGTGACCATATCGGGTAGTTACTTCCGTCGAGTTTGAACGTCACTGTGACGTTCTTGCTCGACTTCAGTTCTCTGGATTTTTCGTCCTTCTCTGTGTCGGACATTTTTTTTTTTGTGGGTAAGTTTTTCAATGGGCGATGATGATATTTTTCTGAGCCCTTGGCTCTGATGCCATGTAGAATAGAGATGAAAGGCTCAAATTTGTTGTATATATTGATAGTAGAATGATACATGATTTATAGGGATAGTAGAGATCCCAATATGGTATACAATCAAGAGAATATTCTATGCTATCAATTAGGAAATTATTTCTCCTTGATTCGTTCTTCTGATTTTATTCTTCTTTCCTTTTCTTCAATACTTTCCAACAAGTGACACTCATCGTTTGTCTGTAATTAATTAGCTAGCGATGGGTAATGTGTGTAAACGTTGCAGCGTTTCACTTGTAAAGCTTCTTGTGTCAAAAGGAATATATATATATATATATATATATATTACTTTATGAAGGCAGGATAAAGATATCCCATATTATTTTTCATATTTTTCATATTTCTGGGCACTATATTTATTGTATAGAACAAAGTTGTGTGGTCCTTAAATAGTCTTCAAGCAGCTGGTCGAAAATAGCCGGATATATAAGATTCTATAATATATGCAGTAATTTTTATCGATTTTATAGTTTGGTTATTCTTTTTCCCCCCATAAAAAAGTTCCACTCAAATATTGTATATGTAGATACTAAAACTCTCTGATGCCACCTTGGACACACTTAGTGTACGTGCTCGGTGCTCTTGTTACAATGTTATAGAGTCACGTTTGACTTAGAATTTTATTTTTATTTTTATTAGAGTTTAATTTAATTAGTTAATATAACTAACTAAAACATTTTTATTTATGATAACTTTGTGACATATATTGTGATATAATTAAGCCTCGGCAATGGACATTTGTAATTATCCCAAAAACTAAATACTGAATAAAATCTGATTGAGATTGATATACGAACATGTTTTGACAGACATTAGTTACATCTTATTTATAAATTACACAAACGTTACTGGAAAAAGGAAACGCGGCACCTAATAAACAAAAGGAAACGAAGCCCCGAGATTCATCACGTGCAGCTCGCTGCAACTCGATATCGCACTTCTACCGACAAGGCAGCAACGCCGAGTAGGCAAGCAATCCGGCTGCAACGACAACACAAGCGACGGCCGATCTCCGGCTGAACCGCGCCAGCGTCGGGCTCTTATCGCGCAGAGACATGGTGACGACGGCGGCGGTGAAGCTGAAGTTGACCGCGATCAGGAAGCCATGAAAGAGAGAGGGCTTGTCGCTGAAGATAAGGACCGGCACAGGATTGCCGTCGATGTAGTCGTAGCGCGACCGCAGGAGGGCGAGCGCCGTTACGATCCCAATGAAGAAGATGAGCTCCTCAGCGGAGGATAGGTGGAACCACTTCTTATTCAGCATTTTTTCATCTTTGGGCAAAATATAAATTTGAAGAGCTGGTGTGGTACATGTACACCCCACGTAGGAAACAAACCTTTGACCTTTGATGCCTCCATTAATGATTGTCTAAGCACGTCGTTATCGGATGCATCTTCCGCGAAGTTTCGCCCCTCGACTGACTTGTACAATTTTAGTTTATTCTTCGAAACCTAATTGAATAGTATATAGTAATTAGTACCTTAATTTCTTTGCAGTTTCACCTAATCATATGATATATATAGGTCTTTAATTTTGTATAATAATATCAGAATTAGTTCATTTGTCAGCAAGATTTGTGGAACTACTACTAGATGTCAGAATTGGTCAATCTTCAAGCATTCAAACACTGCAATTAATTTTCTTCTTCCCTTTTGTTTTGTTATTAAAACGCAAAGTAATGATTCATTATTGCTTCATGACTATGACGTTGTAATTGACACCAATTTGGTTGCCATGGGATCCTCTATTGCATTCGTAGACGGATGAATTGTGGCAAATTTTAGGGGTTTAGATTTTCCAAAGGTTATGGTATATATTTTCCTTATATAAATCTTAAATCATCAATCATTGATTATGTCACGTGTTATCCGTCTACGAATGCAATAGGCGATGTCACGCCAATAGATAATAGATGATTCTATCCGAATTTGGTTTATTTATTGTTTCATGGACGACCATCAATTATATTTCTATTTTAAGTAGTTGGCTCCACAATAATCTCTACTCTAACAAGTGGGAACAAAAAAATTACTTTAACACATTACTTACATATAAAATATTAAATCCCCAACCGAAGTTTTTGACTCAATAGATGATGGGTGGAGGAAGTAATAACTTAGAGACTAGCACTATGAAGTGATATCCGTTCTTTTTGTTGCCGTCATTCTCGGTTTAAAAATTATGGGGCTTTTAAGAAAGAAAGGTAAATTAGGTATGGCATTAGTTGTAATAATAATAACTTAATAATAATAGTTCATCGACGGATGGTATATAGGATTTTGACTTTCTGGGAACTAACTTTGTCCTTTGAATTTGTGCATATATATTTATTTTCGGTATGTTTCCAAATTTGTACGTATTTTCATTATAGGAAACAGACTTACTATCTAATTACATATTCTACCTCTCATAACCACCACCATTTAAGATAGGTTTATGAAACTCAATCTCCATTCGCAATAAATAATGTACTAATATACTACATCTATGAGACGGAGAGTAATGCTTCAAGGCAAACTGTGGTAGCTCTTAACGTGCCCACGGAGAACGTATCAATTATATAAATAAAGAAGTTAATAATAATCATACCAAAATTAATTAAGCCATACTAAAAAAATATATATATATTTAAAAAAACTAAACCCTAAATGAAAAAATTGCCGACGTGGTACTGCCACATTAGTGGTGGGCATATTAAGTGTGCCTAAGGTGCGGTGGAGCGTTTCTGTTGAGACGGATGAAATATTTTGTTTGAATTAGTATATATGAATGTCGACATAATGTTACTGCACAACAACACAATATATAAATGAAATAGTAATGTGACCAAGCCCAAGCCAAACGAATTTTCTAAAATCCGCGTAAGAATATACGTGTATCCAGCTAGGATAGGTATTTGTGAAACACCCTCAGTACGGAGTGCACTCGCGTCTTTTAGAAGAAAACGTATAGTGTGCCTTCATTAATAGATTCATTATCTATATAGGGCCTCAAAAACCCTCCTAGATTTCTTTCATTTTTTATGTAGAAAAAAGAAGAGAGTAGTAATTATGAGGCAATCCCTTCCTGCGCTAGTACTTCGACAAGGCCACGGCAAGATGAGATGGCTATACCGCCTTGCTTGACTGCCTAATCAAAGCAAAACTTCAAATTAATTTTCGTAAGTTTTATTTTCTGGTATTTTATTTGGGGTATCTATTACTGCTATTAATCACAAGTTTCTGACTCTTTTCCAGGCCTCGTAAATGGAAAGCGTACCACAAATCGGAGAAAAAATTAAACATAATTTCCTGAAGAAATATATATAACAACTATGGGCACAGGAGGAGGGACGAGCGGCGCCGCCCAAAGGCGCGTGATTTTCCTTTTTATTGTTTGCCTACCTCTGGTGACTAGTCGGCTCTCAGAGTCGCCGCCGCCGTGTCCGCCGGTGAATTCCTGCCCTAATCATCTCACCGCTGGCTGTACACCATCAAGCGACGTGCCGTCTCCGCCGCACGACGGCGGAGATCTGGATCTGGTCCCCGACATGATCGGGGATCAGGAGCTGAGGTCGGCGACACTCGCTGAAGCCGTCGTGTTGGCACTTCTGACCGCCAGAAAGGACGAAGGGACGGAATTGGAGACTTTCTTCATTCTGGTATTTTCGTCGGCGTTGTTCGCGCTTGCCTTTAGTGAGATTCCGTTGAGAAATCTGTTCCCTAGATTCGCGCAAATCGTCATGACTATCTTGGTTAACGTCGTCGTGGCTTTACGTCTACCGATGAAGTTTCTGTGGGTACCTGCTGTTTGCTTTGGAATTTCTTTAGCGACACTCATCGTTTGTCTGTAATTAGCTAGCGATAGGTAGTGTGTGTAAACGTTGCAGCGTTTCACTTGTAAAGCTTCTTCTGTCAAAAGGAATATTCCGGCGGCTCCACGGAGGAGGCCCATTCAAGTGGACGATTAATTTTGTATCCCTCCCCTCCCCTCCCACACCAAAACAATAAAAATATGCAAATAGTGTCTTTTTACATTATCTTTTTAAAAGTCTCCGATTTTTTCTTTTTGCCTTTCATTTTTAACTCTATATTTTTGGGTTGCCGTGTTTGCTCGAATAAATATTACTCAAATCCCTTCATCCCCAAATTTAGTCTCCACACTAAAATACAAATTCAATAACTCATCACTCAAAATAATTACAAAATATATCACCACAAAATTTACCATTCTTTACCCATAATTTCTTTTTACATATATACTTTAATTTTAGCAAAAAAATATCTCTAAAAGTATTATTATATTCTTAAAATCCGTGCCTAGCCGTTTGAAACTAAATTTGTAGGAAGTAAATTAAGAGTAATTTCTTACCCTAAAATCTTCTATTTCACATCATTTCAAGAGAACCCGACTCCTTGCTTCGTTTATATATACTAGCAGAGATTAGGTGTGTTGCACGTTAATTCATAATTATTTTTTTTTTACTTTATGAAGGCATGACAAAGATATCCCATATTTTTGGGCACTATATTTATTGTATAGAACAAAGTTGTGTGGTCCTTAAATAGTCTTCAAGCAGCTGGTCGAAAATAGCCGGATATATAAGATTCTATAAAATATGCAGTAATTTTTATCGATTTTATATTTTGGTTATTCTTTTTCCCCCCATAAAAAAGTTCCACTCAAATATTGTATATGTAGATACTAAAACTCTCTGAAGCCACCTTGGACACATTTAGTGTACGTGCTCGGTGCTCTTGTTACAATGTTATAGAGTCACGTTTGACTTAGATTTTTTTTTATTTATTTTTATTTTTAATAGAGTTTAATTTAATTAGTTAATATAACTAACTAAAACATTTTTATTTATGATAACTTTGTGACTTATATTGTGATATAATTAAGCCGCGGAAATGGACATTTTCAATTATCCCAAAGACTATATAAATACTGAATAAAATCTGATTGAGATTGATATACGAACATGTTTTGACAGACATTAGTTACATCTTATTTATAAATTACACAAACGTTACTGGAAAAAGGAAACGCGGCACCTAATAAACAAAAGGAAACGAAGCCCCGAGATTCATCACGTGCAGCTCGCTGCAACTCGATATCGCACTTCTACCGACAAGGCAGCAACGCCGAGTAGGCAAGCAATCCGGCTGCAACGACAACACAAGCGACGGCCGATCTCCGGCTGAACCGCGCCAGCGTCGGGCTCTTATCGCGCAGAGACATGGTGACGACGGCGGCGGTGAAGCTGAAGTTGACCGCGATCAGGAAGCCATGAAAGAGAGAGGGCTTGTCGCTGAAGATAAGGACCGGCACAGGATTGCCGTCGATGTAGTCGTAGCGCGACCGCAGGAGGGCGAGCGCCGTTACGATCCCAATGAAGAAGATGAGCTCCTCAGCGGAGGATAGGTGGAACCACTTCTTATTCAGCATTTTTTCATCTTTGGGCAAAATATAAATTTGAAGAGCTGGTGTGGTACATGTACACCCCACGTAGGAAACAAACCTTTGACCTTTGATGCCTCCATTAATGATTGTCTAAGCACGTCGTTATCGGATGCATCTTCCGCGAAGTTTCGCCCCTCGACTGACTTGTACAATTTTAGTTTATTCTTCGAAACCTAATTGAATAGTATATAGTAATTAGTACCTTAATTTCTTTGCAGTTTCACCTAATCATATGATATATATAGGTCTTTAATTTTGTATAATAATATCAGAATTAGTTCATTTGTCAGCAAGATTTGTGGAAATAACGAATTGAAGGACTAGTATTTCAACTGGTAGTGTTAGTTGGATCAATTTATGCTTAATTAATTATATTATTTATCTTTGAATGAGTCTTACAACTAAATAAACTGCTTGTATAGTTAGACTTTGTAAAATGACATGGTGAAAATAGTTGATTGGGGAAAAAAAAAGAATGTAAGAGGGTGTTTGTAATTGAAATTTATTGTTTCTTGAATGAATGTGATATGAAAAAAATAAATATATATAAAGAGAAATGATATGCTAGTCACTCAATGGTGGACACTTTCGTAGGCACCTTCTTCGTTTCTTGATTTGATATTGTTTTGTTCGATTGATTTATATTCTAGTATCATATAAATTAATATAAAAATCTTAAATCTACAAAATAAATAAAAATCAAAACTCGATTTGTTCTTTTTCCCTTCTAACATCGAAAAATAAGTAATAAGACAAATCGAACTTTGATCTTCAACAAAAAAAAGAACATAAATCAATCGAAAAAAACCGAACAAAACAATGCCAAATCGAAAAAACGAAGAAGATGCTCACGGAGGTGCCCGTCATTGGGTGACTAGCATATCATTTCTCTATATGTATACCCCTCTCTCTCTCTATATATATATAAATTACCTTGAGACTTTTCATGAGGCGAAAGATTAAATATACAGAAGGGGCCTGAAAACCTTGCAGTTTCTATTTTCCGATCAACCATACTATGGCCAGAAAGCTCAAAAGCACCTTGGCGGTGGTTCACAAGTTATTCGTCACACCTCCCCACCCCTCCGATGAAGTGAAGGTGGCGGCGCTGCCGTCTACTACATCCCCATCACCTGTTCCCGACTCCGTCACCGTTCCCATACCCAATCCTTCCGATGAAGTGAAGGCGGCAAACAGCAGCACCGATCTGCACTCGGCGACGAGGATCGCGCAGGAACAGGATCTGAGCAGGCTCGTCGTGAGTATCGGTGTTCCGATAGTGATGGGGATTTTGCTCGCCGGAAAGAGCAAATTTCTTCCATGGCAGATGAATCTCGTTCTAATTTTGCTGTGCGTCGGCATCTGCGGTATCCTGTGCGGGTTTGTGCTTCGAAGTTCTTTTCCGAATTTCGCCCAAATCTGCGAGTCAATGGGGACTGCGCTGGTGACGACCTCCTTCTTCATAGTCATCGCTTTCTTTCTACCACCTGCAACTTCATGGGTCCCCATTCTTTGCCTCGGTGCCTACCTACTGTGTTTCGGCGTCGCACTTCGGCAGCCGCCGCCCACCTAACTAATACCTCCTCTCCTCCGAAATTTGTTTTATATATTATCGGCTTACTCCATCTCCGGGCATCCGGCGCCGGCGCATTTCCAGTCCTGGTAATTATTCCTCTCTTTATCAATTTCTAATCACTAATACATTGTTTAAATTATTTAATTACGAGCACGAATTAGTTATCAGCAAATATACTTGCGCACTGCTGAATTGGTAAGAACAACGACACAGTCTACAGCTGATATTATTATTATTATTATTATTATTATTATTATTATTATTATTATTATTATTATTATTATAATAATCATTATTATTATTATTATTTATTATTATTATTAATTTTTTTGAAAATTTAGCCGAAGCAATCTTTTGCCACAATACGATCATCATACTTCTCGGGGACATCCGACTTACTAATATATTTGAAAAGAATCAAAATGAAGAAAAAATTACTCCCTCCGTGAGTAATTGTTATATGATTGCCACCAATGGTTTCGTTAATTTATTATTTTATGTTATTATATTACTCCCGTATAATTGAATTTTTCATTAATTGTCGATTACATTAGTATTTAGTGTTGAGTGATCATATTCCTATTTTTTTTGAGATAAGATATTTGCTGATGACGCAATGTAGCATGTCTTTTAGTTTGTACATTAGTTTCCACATTTAACTATGTATAATTAATAACCTGTTGATCGTTTTTTCTTCAGGAGATATATTGTGTATAAACAAGCCGATCATCCTCAGATAAAGGGAAGCGCCGTTTGTATGCATGACTCCGATGTAAATACATCAGTCTTGCATTTGAAACAACTCTTAATGCTATATTTGTATGTACTTATATTATATTATGTCATAAGAGGAAGATGAGGAGGCGGAGGAGGATTCATATTTATAAAATATTTTCTTGGATTACTATAATGTCCAACTTGGTTATTGCTCATTAATGTAGTCATAACTCTTAGAATACTACAGTAATTTTTAGCATTTTTTTTAGAGGAACTAATTTTTAGCACCTTGTTTTATTTTTCAATGGTGTATACCTTCAATAATGTATTCTTCCGCGGAATTTTTTTTTATTGACGCTAGTGATATTTTTTGAGACAAAGTTAGCTTCCTTCATTTTGTCTCGTCTTGATTTTTATTCAAATAATGATGGCAATAGTAATAATGCTATGATGTTATGACACATCTAATATGTGTGAAAGGCCCATATATAACTATAAATAAATACTCCGATCCATTTTCCAAATTGGGGAATATATAATTCATTTCAGATGTTCTTTTCTCGTCATAGATGAAGCTAACAATTGAATAAGTATGATGTAATTTTTAGTGCTATAATGATCATAAGGGGATCGAGAGAAACAATTTACTATGAGTTTAGGGAAGTGTGTTATTATTGGATGAACCCACCGTCGAGCCCCGCTTACTCTGGCGGTTATACGTCACCATCCCCTAGCCGACCATCGTTAATTAATTAAACTCGTCAGACGACTTTAGGCCACCCTCTTTATATATATATATATATATATATGGTTTTCACCTTTTTTTCCTTTTATTTAGATTTTATCATTTTGAACAGGAAGCGGGGCTCAAACAAGGAAAAACAAAAAAAAGAAAATCTTGACAAGAGCCTACTATGGCCAATAATACACTAAGGCTCGAAATCTTCTTAGTGCTGCTTTCCTGGCTACCAAGCATGCCTCCAGTTGCATAATGTGACAAGGCAGCATTTCCGATTCTTCCTTGCCCAGCTAAAGTTTGAAAATCTCCAAGCCCTTCAAATGGACCCATACGCATGAAAGGAGAATCCTTAACCCCACCAAGTGCAGCTACCATGTTTGCTTGCTGGGATGCAACGGTACTGATTCGTTTCAGGTACAGTCTATACTTCTGCAAAAAAACGAATACTTTATTAACTACTAGGCACAACACAAGTTTGTTATGCCATTGAAAGATGGACTCAAAATTCTGCACCGAAGTTTCTTAATTCAGGCAAGTAAAACGACAAGAAAAGAAAATTTAGTACCTGGAGATGGCTAGCCACATTTTCTCGAGTAAGTCCTTCGACGTTCATCAGGTCAAGAATCCTCTTAGGAACAGCTTCTGTAATTGTACAAGAAGATCAAGTGAGAAGGAGTTGAGATAAGATGGAATAAAATCAAAACCTAAAAAGATGGGTGAAACTGGAAGAATTACTTTCGATTCCCAATTGGTTCACTGCTCCAACAAACTTCATGTGCAGCTCCATAGACCAGACTACACGAGGCTTCTTCAAGGCTCCGGGATCATCGTTTTTGTTATCATTGTCACTCCCATCTTCATCATCTTTCCTCTTACGGTTGAATTTACCATTCCTATCTCCTTGAGAACCGTTACCTTCTCCACCTGACTGATTACCATTGCCTTGATCAGCAGAATTACTCTGATTCTTTGGCTCAGTCTTTTTCTTCCTGATTACATGTTGCCAAATATTCCTCAGCTCCTCAATCCTAAAAGGCTTCACCAAATAATCGCAAGCGCCATGAGTAATCCCTTTCATCACAAGTTTGGGATCACCATTTGCAGATAACACTGTAACAACACAGCATAAAAAGAAATTCTAAGGTGAATAAAATCAATTTTATTAACCAATCATGCAGACTCTGATGACAAAGGGAGCTTTACAAAGGTTAATAAGGCCTGAGTTTCCGATGTTTCTAGAAGAAGTCGAAGAAAAAAGAAATGAGAGGAGCATACTGATAACAGGCAGATCCATTTCAAGACCAACAAGTTCAAGAAGCTTGAAACCGTCCATGTCCGGCATATGGACATCGGTCATCACCAAGTCGAACCTCTCTTTGTTCTCTCTTAACATTTTCAGAGCCATTCTTGCCTGACTACTTGTAGTCACTGTTAAAAAAGAAGAAGAAAATCCAAGTTAAATTTTACAAAATTTAACCAGAAAATCCCTCTGAATCTAAAACAGGCACTGCAGGAGCACATTCACTTTCTGAACTTGATTCAAATAAAAAAGAATTAAACTTTAGATCATGCTATAAAAAAGCAACCTTGAAATGAAATAAATTTGAAGATAGACAAACCAAAGATGGTGCCTTTCAAATGTTACAGAATAAGGAACATAGTACTCTTGAACAGTAGTTATTGATGAAAATGACATGTTAAGTGATTGCAACATAATTTAAAATTCTACACCAAAGAGATACTGGGGCAAGATCTTGTTTACTAATGCAGCCAAGACACCAAACCAGGAAGATCATTGGAAGACAAGAAGAAAAAATAAAATTAGGGATTCAGGGGAAAAAAAAAAGTCAATTTATTATTATTATTATTTTTTTTTTTTTTTGAAAAATGGTAGGAAGGAGAATTTAATGTTTCCTCAAGTTAATTATGATGATGATTTACTAAATAACAACACCCAAAGCAACAGAAAATGAAAGTAAGAAATTTTATAATATCCCAACATCAAGGTGTAGACTGGAACAATTAGATCCAAATCCAGACCTTGATTGCAGAAAATAGAGCATTTAGACTATGAATTTCCAATAATCGAACACAAATGCCAACTTCATTAAAGAATCTTCACCAAAATTAATTTTAAAAGGGGAACTTTAATAAAGAATCAAATTAAACGATTCCAATGCAGAAGAAATGTACACTAAAAAGATTTGAAAGAATACTAACACCAATCAAAATCAAAGAAAAGAGCAGAAGAAGAACACACCATGATACTGGCATTTCGTAAGCAGAGTTTCCAGCAACTTCAAGCAGAGTGGGTCATCATCAACAGCAAGAACACGAAGACCCTTCGGAAAATCGTCGTAATTATCGCTTTCGCTCCTAATTTTCTCCACAGTCATTTTCTTGAAGTTCCAAAATCCAAACGCCCCAGATGCGAAGAACAGAGATTGGATGCTTAAATCGAGTCTTTGATGCGAAAAGTCACTTTCTTGAACAATTGACAAAGGCCCAGATGCGAAGGGCTTCTTTCAACATCAAGAGATCAATAATTGATGCCAAAGTGAGGGAGATCACCAATCGGAAGGAGACAAAAGAGAACACAACCAAACCATGTTTGTGGCTCTAGAGAGAGAGAGAGAGAGAGACTGCGCAGACTTGGTTGA
The DNA here is from genome assembly GCA_001642375.2 of Mentha longifolia. Classification (NCBI taxonomy): domain Eukaryota; kingdom Viridiplantae; phylum Streptophyta; class Magnoliopsida; order Lamiales; family Lamiaceae; genus Mentha; species Mentha longifolia. Next base: position 5,744,603 of record CM038112.1, read on the forward strand.
AGTAAAGTAAAGCTTTACCAATGGACAATGATTATGGTTTCAACCCAACAAAACACCAAAATTTCATCAGTCTCTCACCCCCCTCTTCCTAAAAAGAAAACTCTGCATATGTGTAGATCTTTTTTGTCTTTTGCTTCTCTCCCCTTCTGTTATGTTAGTGATTGGTGACAAAAGTTGGGTAATAATATCATAAAAGATGGGTGTAGATACAGATTAATGTATGTATATGCAGCATGTGTGTGGTGGGATTGAATAATAGAGCTTTATGGAGACAAATAATGGAGTTTCTTTTTTCTTTCTTTTTTTTTTCTTTTCAGCAACTTTTTCTTCCATCTTAATCAGAAGAAGCATGCAATTTTGGAAGTGGAAGACATCTTTTGGGTGTGATTAGCTGTGCTCATCCTCTCCAAAGGTCAATGCACCTCAACGGCTTTGATTAATCTTGACCGTTAATCTGCATTAATTATGTTGTACTTCCAAATTCAAGGTACAAGATTTTAAGCAAGGATTTTTTACTTGTTTGGCTAAGCTTATAAGCTACTTTAAGTAGCTTATAAGAGCTTATAAGCTCCTTAGAAATAAGCTCTCTCATCCCGACTTATTTTTACAACTTATAAGTTGTTAGTGCTTAAAGTTATTTCAAATAAACTTAGCTAAACACCCCTTAGTCTACACACTGTACTTTTGAACTTTGCATTCATTTTTTTTTTAGCCAATGATGCTGTTTTGATGCTTTTGGAAATGTTTAAGGTTGTCTTCATCGATGATGGATTTACAATTATACATTTTGCCCTCTAATGTACGAAATTTATCGTTGATTTTGTATATATTTATGTAAAATTTGTAAAATAAATGAACATTAGGATCTGCAAATTTAAATTTTAGAATTGCTTTCACCTCCCAAGATTTGGGGAACTTAGCCTAAGGTGATATTTTTGATTGAATATACTTATTTAATTGACGGTGAATTTCATTATTATTATTATTTTTTTGAACGACGGTGAATTTCATTATTTTTGAATAAGTTGATAAACAAATTACTAGTAACAAAAATCCACGCAGAATCTTGGTAATAATTTAGACCTTTAATGCTATAATATCCTCATCTTCCTTTTGCGGAAATCATTTACAGTGTCCAACAATGCAAAGTTCCCATATTTGAATTAGAAAGGTGAAAAAATTATGGGGAACTTTGAGTTATTACATAACGCTCTATCCACATATTTCTATTTTCTAACACGTGCTTATTTTTTTTCTTTCTAATTTGATTTTAAATCTAAAGTTCATATAATATATACAAGTGTGGGCAAATCTACGCGCGGTTAAATTTATAGATTAATGCTCTCTACCCGGCATGTGTTTATGTTTAAGGAAATTATTATTAATATATCTTACAAAATAAATCCTACCAAACTAAACTAAATCTTATTAAAAAAAAAATTAAACCCTAAAAAGAAAATTTACTGACGTGTCACTAACTCGCTGCCACAACAGTTGTAAACACATTAATAGTGTCCACAGGACCACAGTGAGTGAGAAGTATTCCTGAAAAGTTATAATACTAGTTGCATAAAACAATCAAACTCATGTTCCATTGGAATAAATCATTAGCATAAAACACAATATAGTTATTTTTCTCAACTCAAACACAATAGAGATGGTGCCTAATGTAAAGTTGCAAAATCAATTGAAAAAACAAAGTAGAAAAATAAGACCAACTTGAGGAATAATAATCACAAATTTATAAAATAATTAATCCAAACTCCTATAACTGGCCAATCAATCTTAATCAAGAATAAAACTTAAATGGACATCCAACAAATTTACATATTGAGTTTTGGTTTTAAATGGAAACTTCTCCCTAGACCGTACGCCAAAAGATTTAAATAAAAAAATATTTTTCTACTTATGGAAAATTCGTAAATACTCACAATCAATGTCATGCCTAGATAAATATGGTTGGTAATGTACAGAAGCTAAAGGCCTAAAATATATATATAATAGTATATAATTGTAGCTACAGAAGCCTAATATGGAAAGTTAGTTCATTTATTACTTATATTCATTAAAATTAATGTCAATTACTAATTATATAAATAATATATAATATTAGTCTAATTAATATTTCAGTTCATTAATTACGTGCTATTATATATATTTATATCAATAAAAAAATATGATAAATAATAAAATATTATTGTACATATAATTGTATACACATTTGTATCTTATTTATTGTTCGATACTCGCAGTTTCATACGTGTATTTTTTATATTATTTATTTTGATTTAGATTATACATTATTTTTTCAACCACTATTTCTTTTCAATATATATAATAAATTATATATTATAGATTATACAAAACTAATTATTTTCATTTCTATTATATTTATTTTCAATCTTTCTTTTTAATATGAATAATCTATATCTATATAATAATGACATATATGGATAGTTATTTTTAGTAACTCCGTTTTTCATTTTTAGTATACCATTTTTAGAAATTATTGGTATAAATGGTAGGTTTCATATGTGTATTAATTATTTTAATTATATAATTAATATTTGACGTTAAAAATGTACAATTATGGTATATGATTAATTTCTTTCTTATTTTATCATTGTATTGTGCCTATAAATTTAAAATTTGTCAGCTAGAAGTCTCACAATTGTTTTCGACCCTTCAGCTCATTTTCTTCTTCTCTTTTTCTAATAGAAGCACGATTGATGCAGAAGATGTCAAAAGAATAAGATCATGGTCGTTAAAGTTTCAACATTGCTCAAGTGCGTGAGGTCATACACAAAAAGATCCATAATAGGAGTTAGAGCGAAATTAGCTACACATTCACCAACAATTGTCAACTGTCATTTTGATCTTCTTTATTTTTATAATTATGTAGATTGTAATGATAAATAAAAATGTAACTAAGAGATTAGAAATAATCACTGCATAATTCACGACATTGATTGGCTAATGGCTATATTTGTAATTGACTGGAAAATTGTCAATGTAGAACATGATGCCACAATTGTTGGAGTTTTAATTACATATACAATTAATTGATAAAATAATAATTGATATCTTGATAAATTTTCACAATTATATATTAGACTGGATGTATGTGACTATTATTTAGAATTTATAATTGTTTTTTTTAATTACCAAACCACGAGTTTCAATTCTATTCATCTGACATTAAATTTTGAACCAATTCCTATTGGCTATTGCACAAATTTGAATGTTAAGTGCTTATTCATTTTACATTTTAAATCTATGTCAAGCAATTTGTCGCTAAGCTATTGGTAGTAGAAAAAAAATGGTCAAGAAGGGTTAAAATTTCTTAAAAAGTGGTATTCGATTTAAATGTTGAGCCGTCCGCTAATCATTGAAATAATAATAATAATAATATGTCTAGAAAGATAATACTTTCTAAGTCATCGGTTGTTCACATTAATAAAAAAATTAGTTCAAGAAAATATATCATCTCACAAGCAGTTTAATTCAATTAAAATGTTAAGCCGCCCGTGTTCGATGTAATTGAAATTAGGTCTATGAGATTTTTCGGGTAGTTATACTCATTTTGACTGTCAATTCATCTGTTGTTTGGGTATCCATTGCAAGAGACATAGGTTGGATTGCAAAGAAGTATAACTTAATTTTTTTTATAAAGTTATACTCAATTCAAATGGTAAGCCGCCCGTTGATTATGAAAATATAGGGTCAAGACTCGCTGTTTACATTAATAAAAATTAGGTCAAGAAAATATGTCATTTCTCTAGTAATTTAATTCAATTTAAATGTTAAGCCGCTCGTTGTTCGATGGAAGTGAAAATAGGTCAAAGAGATTTTTTGGGTAATTGTACTGATTTTTAGATTGTCAATTTGCCCGTTGTTTGAGTGTCTATTGTAGGAGACTGGAGACAGAGAAAGTTCATTAGGTTAAGGAGGGTTGTCATTTCTTAAGTAGCAATATTCGTTTTGAGTTTGAAGTCATATGTTGTTCATTAAAATAGAAAAATATATAGTGCTCTAAATCTAGTGTCAAATGTTCCTTATATATATATATATATATATATATATATATATATATATATATATATATATAATATATATATATATATATTATAGGTTCATATTATGTTTGTTGGAGAGTACGTTACGAAAGTTTATGATATTGACACGTATGATATAATGTCAGGCCGCCATGACTTAGATGATTGTTCTAAATTTTATTATTAAAGCGTTAAGAATAATAGGTGAAAGAGAACTTTTGGATAGTTGTACTCATTTTGATTGTCAATTTTCTCGTTGTTTCGGTGTCTGTTGTAGGAGACGGATAAACTTCATTAGGTTAAGGAAGGTTGACATCACTCGTTCTTTACATTAACAAAATTTTATTATGAACACAAATATCCGATTTACAATATAAACATTAACCTTATTTTGTAGTTATGTGTGTATTGTTACTAAGCATGAGTATTTTTGAATTAATATTGTTTAACGTACTTTGTTCTATTTTTCCCATGAATTGTAAGAGGTATGTTTATCCCCATGATTTTATAATTTAGTTGCAAACAAAAGAGTTGATAAATTGAAAAACGTTAATTCTTAGACTTAAATTAGATAAACTAATAATTTTCATGAGGTTTCTAATTTTATAGGAATATCTCCTTAATAAGGTTTCACAAATAATTGATGTAGGATAATTGAAATTAAATATAAGGTGATTTAGATTATGTGACTGTTATTCAAATTGAACTTCTATGAAGATATATATTAATTAGATTAAAATATTGATTAATTAGCTAAAATTATGAGAATTTAGCAAAATAATCAAGAAAAATCATGATTGATCGACCTTTATTTTACTATTATATATATATATATATATATATATATATATATATTACCGGACTTGCACAATACTCTATTGTAGCGTGATATAATTTATTCTAGAATTAGCATAAGATTTGTTGATATGTGTATAAGTACGTAGTCCATTGGTAGATTAATCTGCAACAAAAGTAATAGTAATAGTAATATAAATAAATAATAAATAACAGTTCAAATTAAATGCGCATTAAAATTTCATTTGATGTGTACAGACTACACACAAGTTTTGGTCAAGAAATGAAAGAATACTATAAGGGTTTTTTATTTTTTTTATTTTTATAATTTTTAAATAGTGAGAATAAAATTTACATAATTAACTCCATATATGGTATGCAAATTACGTAATCTAGTTTCTCTCTCCTTTCCAAACCACATTAAATCATAGTAATAGATAGATAATCAGATCGTAAATCGACGCTAGATTTACTAATAGCAACTAGCAAGAACTTAGCTAATGAACCCAATTCTTGAAGAAAAATAAAAATTATCGCACGCAAGCCAACGATCACAGGCCAACAAAATGGGAACAAGGGAAATAATTTTGTTGCTACTTGTCTACATTCACCTAGCAACGAGTCAGGGCTCAGCGGCGGCGGCGGCGGCCGCCGCCGCCGCCGCCGTGTTCGCCGTCACCACCACAGCTACCATGTTCTTCTCTGAACTTCTGCCCCAATCATCTTATCTCGCATATTATCGACGCACTTGCCTGCACGCCACCAAGTGTAGCACCGCCGCCGGACGACGGCGGAGATCTAGATCCGAGTCCGCTCACCGGTACGATGAGCGATCAGGAGCTGAGTACGGCGACGTTCGCCGACGTCGTGGTGAGGGCATTTTAAGCCTCGAGGAAGGAGGGAGGGAGGCGATGGGAGATTTTGTTTATACTGATGTTTCCCTTACTATATATTGAGGTTAAATAATGCATATTAATCTCCCCCTTTTTTTGTTAATACAAAATTCTTGAGCTCTTGCTTAGAACATGTAAATTAATATAGATGATTATTAGAATTCATGAGGTATTTTTTTATTTTTTTATTTTTTTTTGGGGGGGGGGGGGGATCAAAATAAACACAAATTGGATGTGATCTGTATTGGATTAGAGCTAAAATTAATCAAAGAAATGAAGAAAAATAATCGACACAAACTGATTTTGAACATGTATTACAGTGGCATTTCATACGTTAAATAGTAGAAATGATTAGCTCCAGATGATCACAGAAATGGAATTGCTGTATTGAATCGGAAATGAATCTCTTCCGGCGACTTAACGAGAGAAATTAAGAAGAAGGCAGCAAGCCGGAGTAAGACAGCAGTCCGACGGCAATAACAGCACAAGCGACGGCCGATCTCCGACAGAATCGCGCCAGACTGGGGCTCCTATCCCGCAGAGACATGGCGGCGACGGCGGCGGTGAAGCCGAAATTAAGGGCGATGAGAAACGCGTGGAAGAGCTTGGGCTTGTGGTTGAAAATGAGGACCGGTACGGGGTTGCCGTCTATGTAGTCGTAGCGCGTGCGTACAAGCGCCACCGCCGTCACGATTCCGAACAGAAAGATTTGCTCTTCAACGGAAGATAGGTGGAGCCAATTTTTTAGCATGTTTAATTTGCATCCCCACAAACACAAACTAAATAACTCGAGAGTATATATATTTGTTGTTGCGCTGTACGCGTCGACGACTTAACTCTTGATGCTCTTCTCAAGCCAAGTCTCCCCTATTAAGTCAACATTCCTGATGCCCTTGTTTATAGAATACGTAGATTTTGCACTATTAATTCCTCCATCCATCCAACTTCATTAGTTCTATTTGGTGAATGTATATGAAATATAAAATAATGAAATGAGATTAATGAAGTGAGACGAAGATAGTATAATGCATTTTCAATATCATTGTAATGCACCGGTTAATATTGAGCATACATTGCATAATTAATGATTATTGATCCAAATCATTTGTTATTTCTTACAGAATTAGTTTTTTGTATATGATCTCTTCGTTATATATATAAGATATAATATTTTCAATATTTAATATTTATCTACATATATTATAGTGTTAATATTTAAACATGGTTATTTTGATAGCATAAAAGTAAAAAAAATAAATAAATAACGTAATTTTTTAACCACTTTTGCTATGAACTTACATATACATGACAACAATACTGCTTGTGTACTCCAGTGTGACTCGAGAAAGATATGTCGAGGGCGAATATGTGCACCATACGACCACAACCAGGGACGAGGCTAGAAAAAGTTGATGGCAGGGGCTGAGTTTCATGTTCGAGATTTGAGAAACAATGTTCCATACAATATAATTTAATAGCATGAGCTTTTACACTAAATTATACATAATATATATAAAAAATCATAATTTTACTAAAATCATTTTTTTTTGGTGGGGTGGGCTTAAGCCTCCCCTTGCTTACATGTGGCCTCGCCACTGACCACAACTACATGCTCCCTTGTCGTGGTCGTGTTTTCGTGTCTGCCCATAATTTACAGAATACACGACCACGGCCTCTTAGTTGTGGTCGTGTATTTGGATCGGCCTGGAGCTTGATGTTCAGATCGAGTGCTTGTGCTCGTTGACTCAGAAGCTTGCCTCAGCAGCCCATGCAATACACGTTGACCCCTAGTCGTGGCCGTGTAATCTGCGTGTGCCAATGCGGCGGTTTCGAACATTGATTATAGGGGCAAATTTATATGCAATGTAACTTCTGAGTGCATATTGTAGTTTTCCAAATAAATCTGCAAAAAAGGCTGTTCATCTTCAAAACTTTCCTTGAAAACAGATAATTGGTAGTTAGCTAGGTCTTTTATATCTTAAATATTTTACATACTAACAATACATAAATTACTCAAACCTCGCATCATGTTAATGGTGAATAGTTAGAATTGAAGCATAACTTGTATATATCCAAATCAGCACAGCTATGTCGAAGATTTTATCCTTCAAAGTACTACTCAGCTGATGAATAATACGGAGTACATTATTATAATAGTGTATTATTCTAGTAAAGTATACTTCATGTAACTGTTTGATTAATGTTCAACTGCCGACTAATTCAATTTTATTTGAATTTCTCATACCTAATATTTTATTTTTCCAAATTTTAAATACTGTTAGTTTAGAACTGGTCCTGGCTGAGTTTTATTGACAGTCTGTTTTAATCTTTAGCTCATCTATCGCGTGTCGTGATTTTCATCCCCAATTTTAGGGTCAATATATGAAAAACTGAGAATTAAAAAATTAAATCATTTTCTTTTTTCAGGAGAAATGTTCAATCCAATGGGAAAATGAAGTCACACCCACCATTTAAGTCTTGTGATGTTCTCTCTCTCTTGTTCGACCTTTAATTTACATCAAATTGTTGTCGACGTGTCGGATAAAGCAACAATAATACCCTTTGTTCTTGGACTTTGTAAGCGGTCGAAATTTCCTAGCACGACTAATTGGCTGTATTAATTAAGTTTTGTTATATGAATTCATATCTATTGACAATGCCTGAGTGACGATCACCAGGCAGGATTAATTCGTTCTCGATTTATTATTTTTAAATTATAATAATAGTAGTTTTTGTGCGACACTGTACACTAGTATCAATTTACAATAATGTGAATAACATTATTAATAATCAGTCTTTCAAATTTCAACTGTTTCAGATGTACAGAAATTTACAATTTAGGACGACTAGTAATAATAAAAACTGGACAATCCGATTAAATTTTGCTAAAGAGCCGTAACTAAATAGAGATTATTATTCCATTAATTTTCCTCTTTCCGGCCATCGATGAATCACTATGAGCCGTCCGATGTAGAGAAGGCGGAGCAGCACCGGACTCTTCCAATTTCATCCCCACCGCCATCATCGCCTTTTCATCCTTCTCCAGACCCCCCCGCCACCGATGCCGCGGAGGCGGCGACGGCGAACTGCAGAATGCATCCGGTGATGGAAATCATGAAGGAGAAAGAGCTGGGAAAGTTCTTACTCGCCTCGGCTATTGCCATTCTGGGGATCGTGGTCGCCGGAAGAGACAGTCTTGGCCGATCGGAGACGGGTTTAGTTCTACTTCTGGTGAGCTTCGGCTTCACAGCCATATTCTACGGTATTCTGCTCAAAGACACTTTTCCCAGATTCTCCGATATCGTTGAGGCGGTTGGGATCGTTCTGATCGCCGTTTCCTTCTTTTCGATCATCGCCTTTTTTATGCCGGTTGAGTTTTCATGGGCGCCGGCCCTTTGCATCGTTCTGTTATGCCTACTTCCCCTCTTCGTACTATTCTGGCCTTCTGCAACCGGTTAAGTGAATTAATCATCGACTACAACTTCATTAATTCTTAATGATTAACTTACTATCTTTACTATATTGATCTCCGATCAAGATTCAGAGTGATGATTGGTGTTAGGTCACTGTCCTATACTGATGCAAATTATATATATATATATATATATATATATATATATATATATATATATATGAGCAGTTAATAAGCATCGATCGCCGCAAAGATCTTCTTCTGTTGAACAACTTGCTTCAACATTGAGTCTTGAGAATGTTGATATCTTTTGCAATGTATATATATGTAATAGTGCTGTGCTGATTCATATAAGACTGGAGAATCTCCACTTAAGCATAAGATCACTAGAATCTTACTTTTCAGCACCTTGTAATACTTAGATAGAGTGAGTTAATGGAGATTGATCCATGAAGTTATCAAAGAGTACTGTTTCAATTCTTAATTTTGTATCACTACAAGAGAAAGTTCCAATAATGTAATTTTTGAAGAATTGTGGGACTTATAAATGTCACTACATATATAAAAGTGCAATAATTTTGGAATGAGTTATGCATGTCAAAAAGATAAAAGCAATTTAATTTCCATGAAATTCAGTGACATATAATAATGTAATTAATTTATTGTATTTTTCATATACTTACCATTTTATATGTATAACAAAAAAAATACATAGATGCATGTGTAGATGTAGCAAAATTTTATTGACACATCTCTTGCCTCTTAGGCATCACTACTAGACAATTTCGTTGAAGTATATGCAGTCTTGATGCATGTGAAAGGGTAATATATTGCTTTCTATTCTTTTATAAGTAGCCAAGAAAACTATGAATTTAACTATTTCTCAAAGGGGTGTTTTTTTTTATATTATTATTATTTTTTTATAATTTTAATTTTTAAATTTATTTAGGTGAATAATGTATAGCACAAAAAAGTTAATACAGGCAACATGGGAATACCCAGTGGATTGCACATCGTGGGGAGGGAAACTACTCCAATATTTAAATATAATGTGATATATTATGGCAAGATTTTATAAATGTAATGATACTAATCTATTTCAAATTTTTGAAAAAGTAGTGTTGAATCCGACAGTAAAACCAAATGAATCTGAAAATTTAGGATATGTGAAATGGATCGGAGCTTGCCGGAAACAAAAAGACGTAAAAATTGCAAAATAAAAATATAATCATAATTTCGTATACTGAACAGATCATTGTGGAGAATTATGACGTTTATCAAAATTAACTTAGGTGGCAAATATGACTCATTTTTTTTGAAACAGCTTGCTTTGACGATTTTGACTAGTAAATCTACGTGGGAACAACTAGATCGATGTCACTTTTAAAAAAGCTAAATTAGGAAGAATTGATCAAAATTCAACCCTTGAAGCAATATTTCTTCCTTTTTTTTTTTTGTGTTTGCTATTAAAACATAATTCATAAATTATTGCTTGTGTTCATGACTATAAGTATATAGTTGACCCCATTACTTTTTTTTTTATCAGACAAACACAACACACCCACCCACACACGCACCCGAGGTGACTCGAACCCCGACCTCTTGGTTGGAGAGGAAGCGTCTTACCAATTGAGCTGCGTTTCGAGTGATATATGCTAGCTGTTAATTTTTAGTTTTTGAAAAAAAAAAATGTAAGTGGCTTTAGGAGTTCAGATAAAACTTGCGTACTCCATCAAAACTTCACAAAGGGCTAAAATAATTATGCGCATGGTCGACTATAAGTATATAGTTTACATTATGCATGGTTGACCGTAATATTTTTTTCAAAATAGAGAAACAAATGATAGAAAAATAAAAGTATATATATAAACGTTTGAGAAAGCACTCGATCACTTATTTTTCTCCTTCAATTTACAACACTAGCTATAACGATGTGAGGCTATCAAACCTTTTAAAACGAGTAGTGAAATTTAAAATAAATAGTACTCTCTCCATCCCAATTGTGCATTCCTTGTCTGAAATTTTTGAGGGCTTTTTTAGATAAGAGGTGCGTTTGGTTTGTGACAGAAGGAGAGAATATTATTTTATTGATTTTATTTGCCACAATTTATTATACTCCATATATCATGATGACCATATCTATTAATTGTGAGTCATGTCATATGATATGAATTATGAAACCGTGTTGACAGGTTGTGTTAAGCATATTACGTACGTTGAGTTAATTTGGCCATGGACAGTGACGCTCGAAATATGGATAAATGGGGATTCGAGATGACGCCTATATAATAATACTCCATCCTTTGGTGGATCCACCTAAGAGAACTGAACAAAATAAGAAGAAATAATTCTGCACACCATCCTCTTTTTTTTATGAGATGTTTTGAGATCATCATGGTTTAATTTTCATTCTAAGATTTTCTCATTTACTATACTACATAAGGTTGTTTTTTTCCATGACACCTCAGCAACTACTCCACATATGCCACACTTTCCACCTCACCATCAGCCACCTCAGCTTTGTCTTCAACCTCTATTTCCACTGCTGCAGCTTCAATCTTACTTTCATTCCTACAAAAACATAATTCTTGAAGAAATTAAATCCGACCACTCCAATCGCTATGTGCACAAGGGAAGTGACTAGCGACGCCGCCCGGCGGCGCATAATTTTCTTTTTAATAATTGTTTGCGTACCTCTGGCGACAAGTCATGACGAGGCAACGGCGGAGGCACCGCCGTGTCCACCGATGAACTCTTGCCCTAATCATCTCATCAGCGCAGAAGCAATCGGCTGTAAGCCATCAAGCCGACCGCCCCGCCACATGACGGCGGAGATCAGAAGCTGAGGTCGGCGACACTCACGGAAGTCGTCGTGCTGGCGCTTATAACTGCCAGAAAGGATGACATGACGGACTTGGAGGCTTTCTTCATTCTGATATTTTCGTGGGCGGTTTTCGCGCTTTTGTTTAGCGAGTTTCCATTGAGAAATATGTGTGTTGGAAAAAATATGTATATATATATGACGAATTTTAGCTAATGAACTATAGGAGAAAGAGTGCACAGTGTGTGTATGGACGTGTGTGTATATTGAAAGTGTAGAGATAATTATGAGAAGTGGACTTGCTAATTAATTTTCTTTTCTTCACACACCATTTGGAAGATTACATCATATATTTATACACGTTCTAAGTCGGTGGAATCACAAGCACCGATTTGATTTTCTAATTGTTCTAGAATCCTCTTTTAACTATGCTCATTTATTTATTTCTAGATTATTCTATAATATTCTTTCAATTGCTATTTCTACATATTTCTTTTGCTTTCTAGATTTTTCATTACAAAATATCTTTTCTAAAAAATCAAGTTTATTTATTCCAACACTCCCCCTTAAACTTGATTTGTCATCCCGAGCAAACTTCTGAACTTGACAAAGTCTTCGTACTTGAGTGGCTTGGTGAAGATGTCGGCGACTTGATCTTGTGTTTTTATATACTCCACTTGAACCTCCTTATTTGTGATACATTCTCTGATATAGTGGAAACGCGTGTCGATGTGCTTGCTCCGATTATGAAACACCGAATTTTTTGCTAGCGCGATTGCTGACTTGTTGTCTACACAGATGGTTGTAAGCTCTCCTTGTGGCCATCCGAGCTCCTGCAGTATACTTCTAAGCCAAACTGCATGGCATACAGCAGATGTGGCAACCACATATTCTGCTTCACAAGTTGACAGCGTGACTATAGGTTGCTTCTTTGACATTCAGGTGAAGGCGGTATCTCCCATGAAGAACACGAACCCACTTGTACTTTTTCGATCATGTTTATCTCCAGCCCAGTCGCTATCACCATACCCGACAAGCTTATAATCATTAGTACTTGTATAGAATAGGCCAAAGTTAATCGTACCTTTGAGATAGTGGAGTATTCTTTTTGCTGCTTTGAAGTGGACCGTGGTAGGGTTTTCCATATAGCGACTCACGAGCCCTGTAGCATAGAGAATATCCGGTCTTGTGCACGTTAAGTACCGCAGGCTTCCAACTAAACTCTTGAATAATGTCGGGTCTACTTTTTCTCCTCCATCATTCTTTGATAGCTTGATTCCGCACTCCATTGGTGTATTAACCTCTTTGCAGACCTCCATCTTAAACTTCTTGAGGATCTCCTTTGCATAACCTTCTTGAGTGATAAAGATTCCATCTTCTAATTGCTTGACTTCCACACCAAGATAGTACGCCATGAGCCCAATGTCAGTCATCTCGAACTCTCTAGTCATGGCCTTCTTGAATTCCTCGAACATACTTGGGTTGTTTCCTGTGAAGATAAGATCATCTACATACAAGCACACAATTAAAATATCTTCACCTTTTATTTTAACGTAGAGGGCATGTTCATGTGGGCATTTAGTGAAGCCATTTTCCTCCAAGTATTTATCGATCCGGCTATTCCATGCCCTTGGTGCTTGCTTTAATCCATATAAGGCCTTCTTCAGCTTCAAAACTTTATCTTCTTGCCCCTTCACCGCATAGCCATCCGGCTGCTTGATGTAGACATCTTTATCTAGAACTCCGTTCAAACAGGCTGACTTGACATCCATTTGATATATTTTCCATCTATTTTGGGCTGCGAGAGAATTATTAGTCTAATAGTTTCTAAGCGAGCGACTGGAGCAAATACCTCATCGTAGTCGATTCCAGCTCTCTGGCTATATCCCTTCGCAACGAGCCTTGCTTTATATCTCTCAATTTCTCCTTTGGAGTTCTTCTTAATTTTATACACCCACTTGACTCCAATAGCTTTGTGCCCTTTTGGTAGTGTCGCAAGCTTCCACGTATCATTCTTTTCGATGGCCTTGATTTCTTCTTCCATTGCATCTAGCCATTTTGTACTTTGCATAGCTTCATTGAAACTAACAGGTTCACAGTCAGCAAATAGGCAGAGCAAGGTAAGATTTTCTAACCTTTCGGTGTCGTCATAGATCTCGTGTAGACTCCTTGCACGTGGTGCGGCTCTTTCATTCAAGAAAGAAGGTGGTGAGTCTTCAACACTTACTACAGGTGAAGTGGGTGGAGTGGCAGGCTCTTGTTGCACATCTTCCGCTTGCTCGACCATTATATGGTCTTCAAACTGAGGGATGAAGTTATAGTCGTTGTTGGAGCCAAAATCTCATACTCCTTCTTCGTCGAACTCCACATCTCGACTTATCACAGTTTTTTGTGTGGATGGACTGTATAATTTGTAGCCTTTAGAGTTTGAATCGTACCCGATGAAGATGAAAGGCTCGCTTTTATCATCCAGCTTATTCCTTGTTTGATCTGGAACGTGTGCATATGCTTTGCTCCCGAACACTCTGAGATGGGCAATTCCTGGCTTTCTACCGCTCCAAGCTTCTTGTGGAGTTTTTCCCCAAACGCTTCGTGTTGGAGATCGGTTGGTTAGATAGACTGCACACGCCACTGCTTCAGCCCAAAACTCTCTTGATAGATTCTTTGTCTTAAGCATGCTCCGCGCCATCTCCACAATGGTTCTATTCTTCCTTTCTGCAACTCCATTTTGTTGGGGAGATCTTGGAACTGTCATAGGCCGTCGAATTCCATGTTGCTTGCAGAACTCTAGAAACTCCGTGGATGTAAATTCTCCCCCTCGATCGGTTCTTAGAGCTTTGATTTCTAGCCCGCTCTCCTTTTGTCATCGAGCTCCAGATACTTCGCATGCACTTCATCAAGTTTTTCCTGAGCAATTCGAAGCTTTACTTCAGCCTCGACCTCGATGTTATCAGCTTGCTTCTTCCAGTTCGAAGCATTGAGCTCGGCTACTTCTACAGCTCGGCGAAGCTCGGAAATTTCCTTCACGAAGTGAGAAGCATCGAAAAAATCGGGAGCAGACTACAAAGAATAAATACAACAAGTTTCAACAAAAAACCTTTTTATTTATAGCCGAACATGGCAGATGAAACGTCACCCTAATGGTGACGAAGTACAAGGCTACAAAAAAAAGGGACAAAGAGAGGGAAAGAAGCCAAAAAATCGTGAAAAGCGTCAGTTGACTCCATCACGATTTTCTCCTTCTAGGCCGACCTCTGATTCGGCTTCGGGCTCCTTTAGGTCATCGTGGGTTGGCTCCTCGGTGGTCCCCTCCTCAACCGGCATCTTCAGCAGATCGGCAATGACCGTCTCCAGGAGTTCGTACCTGTCAACGGGACATCGCCGAATGGCATCTTCGTTAAGCGGACTCCTCTGCGCGGAGAGCTGCTCGACAACCGGAATTGAGGAGGTGTACTTCAAAAGCACCTCGGTGAAATCACACAGTGTCTCTTCCTCCGTCATGGTAGCATACCCGTACTTAGTTTTGTCCAAATCCGGGATGTCTTTGGCGATATCGTCAATCACCGCTGAGACAACCGGGGTGCTCATGGCACTCACCAGCTGAACAGCCATCCGAGAGAAGTGCGTAGACCGGACGACTCGTTCCACCAAAGCGCGGAACACGCCTCCCTGTCCAGCTACCACTCCGGCAACTTGGGTCCTCAGCCGACCCACTTCTGCCTCAAGCTCGGCAGTCTTCTTCTTCGCCTCTTCGGCGACAACCGAAGCTGCCGCCTCCCTCTCCGCTGCTGCCTGTGCCGCGGCCTCGGTGACAGAGATCTTAGCCATTAGCCGATCTTCCACCGCCGCGACCTTGGCAGTCTTTCTCTGGAACTTGGCAACTCCACTTGTGATGAAGTTCGCCAAGCCTCGCAATCCGTCCAAAGCCACCTCGGCTTCCTAAAAACCAAAACCAAAGGAGGGAAAATTTTATTAGAGGGTACCATCACCATATACAAGTACTTCCAGTTTTACACTTACCTCGAAGAATGACATCTCCCGTGCATGTCCTTGGCCCGAGGTCGGGCCACTCTCGATGATCGTCACTTCGTCATCCAATAAAAGTAATGTTCGTCGAGGTCGTTGGCCCACCAACGGCAACGGAGGGGAACTTAGGACGGGAGCGTCCAGTTGCGAGCTCACAGACACCGACCTCCCTAGGTCGGTTGTCCTTTCCGACGACGTCGCCGAAGTCGCCTTCTCCACCACAAAAGCAGAGGGCTTCTGCCTCTTCCTCTTGTTCTTGTTCTGGAGAGCGGCCTGGATAGCTTGAGCGTCCACTACAAAAAAAAAAAAAAAAAAAAAAAAAAAAAAACATCAGTCAACACCAACCGACTACCGAACACAAAATAGTAAAGTAGGGCCTCACTCAAGTCCGCGGTGGATACGAAATTATATGGGCTTAGCCCATACCTTGCGAGATCGGCCTCCGAATAATCTCTCTCAATGAGGCCGACGCTCATCAAGTCCGTCTCGAGCTCACCGACGGGTTTCCCGGTGTCTCGAGATGGGAACTTATCCTTGGTCCAAGGATACAACGGCATGCCTTCAGTCCGGCAGAAGAAAAATTTCTTCTGCCAGTTCGACACCTTGGTGGGCGTCCCTAACTTATACCTATTAATAGGGGAAAGGTATGCCCACCCCGTTGGACCAAGTTTAGGTCTAAAAAACCTAAGAAACGAATCTACAGTAGGCGTACCACCACGGCGGCTGACCTCGAAACAAAATCCTACGACCTGTTTGATGGAGGGAGGTGCCAACTTGCCTAACGCCAGTTGCAATTCCTCTAACAGCTCGACAAAAAAAGGATTCATCGGAAACTGTAGCCCGAAATGAAGATAGTCTTCATATACTGTAAAAAATCCTATGGGAGGAGAACTACCCCTATCGACATCACGAGGTAGAAGCAGTTCGATTGACTCGGGAAACAAGAAACGACGAGCCAAATCCTGCATATGAGAGATAGACATGGTGGAGGCACATGCCAGAGAAGCGTTGAACCCGACCAACGGTGGGAATTCGATTTCTCAAAATGCCGGCGGGACTAACGCACGAGTATGTACATTTAACCAAACCTTCGCCGGAAATCCCCTAAATGGCGAAGGCGAAATCTCTATGTTCACACTATCAGTAACTACTTGGGGGAGAAGAAGAATAATCCATTATAAGAGAAGTACTTACTTGTCACAGTTTTTTTTTCCGACTACAAATCACCGGGAAATAGACTGAACGGCGGCGGCGGTTGCAGAATTTTGGTCTAGGGTTTTCTCTCTTGCTTACAATTGGAAATAGATTGAGGGGGAAAAATATTTTCTAGCGTACATTGGAAGCTTTTATAAGCAAAGGCACGCCTTTTCAAATCCCGCCTCTCCACCTGCTCCAACAAAAAAGCGACGCGTGTCCTACTTACCCTGACTAGGGGTGGTTCGGTATACCATACCGGGATTTTTTGGTCATACCGATACCATACCGAAAGTTTCGGTATGCATAATTTTGATATTGATACCATACCAAACTTTTCGGTATACCGAAGTTCGGTATACCGAAATTTCGGTATGGTTCAAACGGCATACCGTTATCGTACCTTATTTTCGGTATACCGTAAACGTACGGTATACTGAAAATATAAACATCAAATATTTAAATTCCACAAAACATAAAAAACACTTAATACTAATAATAATTATCTCCAACAAGCAATTAATATATAATTCATTAATATTAATGAATAATTCATTAATTATTTAATATATATACATATATAGTTATATAAATATATCAATTTATATATAATTGTTTAGAATTTTCGGCATATACCAAATCTTCGGCATATACCGCGATTTCGGTATGTTCCAAATATCGGTATTTATTGAAAATTTCGGTATACCAAACTTTCAGTTCGGTACGGTATACCGCGGTATTTGAAATTCATATACCGTTACCATACCAAAACCTTTCGGTACGGTATCATACCATACCGAAAATACGGTATACCATAAATTCGGTAAAATACGGTATTTTTCAGTATGGTTCGGTCGGTATACCGATATTTCGGTATTTTAGTCCACCCCTAACCCTGACACCAACAGTCGCGCCCTTCACATCACGACTATTCAAGCCCGACTTTGTTAGACGAGACGGTATGCATTTCGACTTCGTCAAAATCTTAATTTTGACGGGGCATCAAGCTCGACCTCGTCTAAACGAGGCCGTATGCATTTCGACGGGGCATCAAGCTCGACCTCATCTAAACGAGGCGGTACGCATTTCAACTTCGTCGAAATCTTAATTTCAACGGGGCATCAAGCTCGACCTCGTCTAAACGAGGCGGTACGCATTTCGACTTCGTCAAAATCTTAATTTCGACGGGGCAATGCAATTCAAGCTCGACCTCGTCTAAACGAGGCGATATGCATTTCGACTTCGTCGAAATCTCAATTTCAACGGGGCAATGCAATTTAAGCAAGACCTCATCCAAACGAGGCGGTATGCACTTCACCTACGCCCCATCAATCACTTATGTCCTCGCTTCTATACTTTTGGGGGGGGGGGGGATGTGATAGGATATGGCCCAGCTACTAGGCCCAAGCACCGGCCCAATATAATTGGACCTCGGCAAATGAGCTCGGCCTAGATGAGCTCGGCCCACTGAAAGGCCCAGAAGACACATCGGCCCAATCCAACAGCGCAGCCCAAGAGCATAGAAGCTCGGATGACCCACGACCTCCAACCCACGATCTCTAACCCACGTCTGCTAATGTGGCACCCCCACGACCTCGGTTGTAACTGCCACGACCTCGGCTGTAACTGCTGCTGAGCGCCTATAAATAGTGATGCTAGGATAGATTGAAGGGGGACATGCTGTAAACTCGAGAGTATTAATATAAACTCCTTTCTCCGTGGACGTAGATCGAACCAAAAGATCGAACCACGTAAACTCTTGTGTTCTTATTTTTCTGCAAATCTTACTATCGCACAAACACTCTAAAATCCACGATCGATCAGTCATTTTTTTCTTTTATTTAAAATTTTCATTTTCAAAGAATAATAAGGGCATAATGGATAAATTGAGTATAAAGTGCAGTGGTTAGAATTAGCTTATTTTCTTATTCATGCCTAAATTTTCTTCGTCTTATGAAAAGGACAGGCCTATATTACCCAATTAATTTCAAAAGATTCGATCGAGGGAACGTGTGCTAGAAAACTACATTTTACTGAGGACCAACAATCTTTCATGTGGTATTCATGTAAATTACCCAAATTTCATAAGCAAAAATGAAAAATACCGACTTTCATAACTATCTATGCAAAATACCCACTTTTATGGAAACTTCTCAAAATGCCCCTAAATAAGATCAACACTTTTTTTGGGGAGAATGGAAAATAAGTATTTTTCATTCTTCAATTGCATATTTCCCTTCATTATCACTAATGAAATTTCAACTATTAATTACATATTTACATCATAATTGACATTTGTTTTAGTATTCTTTTTGTTTTGATTTCCCAGCCGTTGAAATAAGTTTTCCGCTCATTAACAATTATTTTCCTGTCGTACACCTCAAATTTTCAATCGTTAGTTTTATTTTTTATTATTAACTTTCCAATTGCTAGTATAAATTTTTCGGTCATTGACATTTATTTTCCTGATGTACGCCTCAAATTTCCAATCGTTAATTGTATTTTTTGATTATTGTAGTCCATTTTCCCTTCAAAAGATATTATTTTTGTCTTCATTCAAGGGTAAAATAGGTACTTCATTATAAAAATGGGTAGTTTGCTATGAGAGTTATGGAAATGGGTATTTTATCATTTGTGTTATGAAAAGTGGATAGTTTGTTGTCATAAGCCTCATCTTTCTTTGTTTTATACTCCCTCCGTCCCTTTCAAACTGAGTCAAAACTTTTCGGCACGGGATTTAAGAAGGGTGTATTTAGTTGTTAAAGTGAGTTGTTAATTAAGGGGAGGATGTGATTATGATTATAAATAATATTTATTTTATTTATTTTCAAAAAATAAATTTCATAAGTTGTTTTTTTTATGTTTAATTAATTTAATTATGCTTCCCTCTTTCTTTCTGTGATTCTCTCTCTCGGCCCCTGCACTCTTCTCCTATAATTTCCGGCCACCGGAATTTCCACAAATTGATCGGAATACTGCTGCTGATGGCGTGCCGCCGCGGCAGCGCCGGACCTCTACCTCCCCTCCACATTCATCTTCTCTCACCAACCACGCAAAAAGATTAAAGAAAAATGGAAATCCTACAATTATGCCCCCCAATCTCAATACTAGCAAAAATACCTTCAATCTAGCACAAATGTTGAATCTTTCTAGAGAGAGAAACCCATATTGGAGCAATTTCAGTTTATTTAGAGAGAGAAACATCTAGTTGTTGGAGCTTTAAAATGTCAAAAAGAATGAGTTGCAGAGAATGTGAAGGCTGGGTCTTTTTCTTCTTCTTCTTCGAATTCGACGAGTCTCCAGTTGTATTGCCGCCACCGCCGCCGTCTCAGTCAGAAACCCGCTGTCTCCAGCAATTCCGACTGGAACCGCAGCCGCGACTGCAGCGGCGCAACCTCCTCGTCATTGCCGTTTTCTCTGCAGCGGCGGCGTGTTATGGGGTCTCACAGCTTCAACCTCCATTGACTTGATTTGAGATGTTGAGAGAGAGATGATGTTCTTGT
Source organism: Mentha longifolia (assembly GCA_001642375.2). NCBI lineage: Eukaryota > Viridiplantae > Streptophyta > Magnoliopsida > Lamiales > Lamiaceae > Mentha > Mentha longifolia. The sequence continues at coordinate 5,765,302 of CM038112.1, forward strand.
GGGCTAGGTTTGAAAATTCGAGAGAGAGAAAGAGAGATTTCAGGAACTAGAGAGTGAGAGGTTTGGGCCAATTTTTATTTTTTTTTAATTAGGTTGGGGGAGTTGGGTCCAATTAGTGGTGATTAGGAGGTTAATTGTAAAAAATAAGGGGTGCAATTAGTTGTTCCTAATTTAGTGTTTTAACTCCTATTTTTTGCCAAAAGAGGAAATGACTCAATTTGAAAGGGACGGCCCAATCGGGAAAGTGACTCAGTTTGAAAGGGACGGAGGGAGTACAAAAGAAAATGTTTCTTAAGTGTTGACGTCATCACGTGTGCATTAGCCAGCAGTTAAATACGTGTTGCTGTGTCAGATTTGTTGCCGAGTCAGATTTTATTAGATATCATATTCGGTTTATTCTTAATTAAGGTATAGTTCACTAGCTATATATAATCGAGCCGTAACAACTGCTGTAGAACATACGGGCCGATTTCAATACATACGTGCCGATTTCAATACATGGAAAATTTATCCTCTGATTTTCCGATCAATCTTAACGAGAACCGGGGCTCAAACAAGGGGAAAAAGAAGAAAAAAAAGAAAAGAAAAGGAAAAAAAAACCTTGACAAGAGCTTACTATGGCCAATTCACCAAGGCTCAAAATCTTCTTAGTGCTGCTTTACTGGCTCACCCTCACTCCTACCGACCCTTCCGAGTTGGCGGCGGCCCCGCCTCCTCCGTCATCATCCCCGCCACTTCCGGAATCAGTCACCGTTCCTATACCCAATCCTTTCGAGCCCGGAAGTCCCTCCAACGGCAACCAGATCGGGCAGGAGAGGGATCTAGGCAAGGCCGTCCTCGGTTTCGCTATTCCCTTAGCCATGGGGGTTTTGACCGTCGGAAAGAAGGAACTTTCTCAATCTGAGTTGAGTATCGTTCTAATATTGGTGAGCCTCGGCTTCGCAGCTATCTTGTCCGGTATTCAGCTGAAAGACACTTTCCCTGAATTCGCCCGAATCGTCGAGGCACTCGGGATCGCTCTCGTTGCCATCTCCTTCTTCGCCACCGTCGCTTTGTTCCTACCGCCGGAGACTTCATGGGTGCCCGTCGTGTGCATAGGTTTATGCCTTCTCCCTTTCGGATTTGCAGTGTGGCGGCCACCGCGCGCCTAGTTAATTAATAAATCCCTCCTCCAAAATTCAAAAATTCTCTCCTGGTACGTAATCAATAATTTATCTTTGTTTTTTTCATCTTTAGTAAAGAATTGTAGATTTGACATATTTTTGAACTTGTAATATTAGTAATCTGTTTGTGTATTTATTTCAGGAGACCCATAATTAAGAAATACAAGTGCATCATGTCCAACATGATGAGTATTAGGGATCGCAAATCAGGTTTGGATCAAAAGAACGTTTGTTTTAATTTTATCTGTGTTGTAATTGAAAGCCAGTATGTTTAATATTGATGTATAGTTTGTATTATGTATTTTATGACGTACGAAAGGAGGAGGATATCATGTACATTAATGCCAAGCTACTCAGCAATAAAATATTACTTTCCTTATTTTTAGTTTTAATGGGTCATCGCCTTATATTCCAATTTGTCTGCTTTCTGCATAACCATCAGCTGATTGCGACAATATATGAATAGAATAAACATTACATCACATGAGAAATTGACTATGTATACACAAGTGAAGAGGGGTTTACAGCTCAAACATACAATGAAATACGGAGTATAAAACGAAGCGATGAAGTTTGAAATGAATTGAACAGCCAGCTATATCAACTCAGAACAACGAACAAAAGCAAAGAATGTAAATAAACATATTAAGGGGGATGGAGGATACTTAAATCGTTATCCTTCCTTGCTAAAATATCTATCATTACTTCAACTGAAAGTGTTGAATCATTGCTTGATGCTCTTTTCTGCGCCGAATCATCGATCAGTTACTGTCCCATGCTGCTGAAGCTGCATTGCATGATGAAAAAAAAAAAAATGAAAAAAAAAGAAAGAAAGAAAAAGAAAACGAATATTTCATCGTAGCTGAATTCATTTATTAATTAAAAATGAAATTGATTTCTAAAAATAGTTCATATACCTGCTCTAGCAAGATCCCAGTCGCTGTCAAAGCCAAGCGCCCAGAAAAAATAGCCTCCAAGCCCCTGCGCCTTTGCAAATTTAACCTTGTATTCAACCGAAGTGACGTCATCGTAACCAACCCAATCCGTTCCGGCGTACGAGTACGTCGACACCGTGGCGTTATCGAAAACCACCGTCGCATTTCTCTCTTCATTGAATTCCACTATAGCTGAGTAGTTCATCACTCCTCCCGTCGCCTCCTGCCAGATTCCGACGGCCGGAGCTCCGATCCCGTTCTGGTTCGGATCCTTCAGTTCCCAAGCCATCCCGTACGCCGGAATCCCCATCGCTATCTTCTCCGGCGGAACGCCGTTCCCCTTCCACGTGGCGATCCCGTAGCTGGTGCTGACGTTGCTGGTGTCGTCGTAGAGCAAGGCTTGAGCTCCGGTGGAATTTGGCTGCCACGCGCCGTCGTAATCGTAGCACATCGGGCTCACGAAATCGAGATTCTTTCTGATGGCGTCGCCGGGGTAAGTGCGCGGGACGTTTTCGGAGAGGAAGAAGGTTGCGGCGAAGTAGACGGCGGCGGACAAGAGCAGCGGCGGTTCGGCGGAGGCGAGCAATTCCTGGTCGACGGCGGAGCGCCACTCCTCGTAGAGCGACGCGAAGTTCGTCATCTCTTCTGGATTCGCGGGGGTTTCCCAGTCGAGATCCAGTCCGTCGAAGCCGTACTTCCTCGCGGTGGCGATGGACGACTGGATGAACGCGGCGCGGTTGTCGGAATTACAGGCCATGTTCGAGAAGACTCGAGGATCGGCCGCGGCCCCGCCGATCGAGAGGAGAGCTCTGGCTGGCGGACTAGCGGCGTGGACGGCGGATGTGAATTCCGACATCAGTTGCTCGTCGGAAGGCGTGATCAGAATCTGGAAACTGGTGGCGTCGACTTGAACGAAGGCGTAGAATAAGTGAGTGAAGTAGGAAGTAGGTATGGCCGACGGCGGAAGAGTCGAAGACGAAGGCCAGTACCCGCCTTTCACGCCGGCAAAAGAAGGAGCTGCGGGTGAAGGAAGTGGCGGCTCCGACGGCGGCAAGGCGATCGGCGGAGGTGCAACCATTACTGACGGAGGCAAGGCGATCAGTGGAGGTGCAGCCATTACTGACGGAGGCATTGACGGCGTTAGGGCTACAAAAAATTCATCGGTATAGCCTTTAGCAGCAGCAGCGAAAGCGATGAACACAGCCATCGACAGCGAGAAGATTCTTCGAAGAGCCATTGATGCAGGATCGTTGAACAAAATGCTGCAGGCGGAGCTTATATATGTCAATGGAGTTAACGGCGCGAACGAGAAACCTAGGATTCATCGAAGATTTTCTATGTATCGATGTTTCTTATCTTTATTTGTATTCATTTCTCTTTGTTTTGCCGACTTTGTCATTTCCCAATTTATTTAAACTAAAATTTAAATGTTTTGATATGCAAAGTCTGGTATATCATTCATGCATACAGTACTTATAAAGGCAAAAAATGGCCATTACACACTTCTTGTTACAAGTAAAAAAAATATAATCCCCAACTTTTAATCTCTCACCAATAGGAAAAAAGAAGGAAAAAAAAAAGGAGAAATACAAAACCAAGAAGCCTAGCACAGATTTTGTAAAAGAATGAGGTATTATAGATTTGTCCAAGAAAAATGATAGAGCCTGCATGCAAAGTACATCTCTTCCAAGTTGTTTCTTCTGCACCTGCAAATCTAGGACAAGTAAAACACTCCTCTTTGCTACATTTAACTTTTTTCCTAGATCCAACTTTGTGTATTACCTTGTCCAAAATTCATCTAAGCCCAATTTTATGCACTGCCCACATCTGCTTGTCGTTTCGTCCAGTCGACAAAGTTGTCGAGGATTAGAGGCCAAGCTTCGTCTGTGTCGTAATTGTTAAGGTCTGGAAAGCTTATCTGTTGAACGAGAATGTGATACATACCTAAAATTAGATGATGCACAGCAGAAAAAGGCAAAATCGATGCGAGATGAATGTTTTTGCTTCCAAAGCAACAAAATTAGAAACTGAACTAACACGTACCTCTTGGCAAAACCGAAAGAAATTTGTCCATTGATCCATGTTTATTACCTTGTAGTCACTTTGACTCTGAAATCGATACAGAATATCATATCAGGGAAAAACCAATCAGGAAAGACAGAATTATTTGTACAGATTCATGTAAACATCGGTGCGAACTTTAGAAGTTCATCAAAAGCAAAGGATTCTAAATTTTCGTGGATATGTTCCAAAGGCTTAAGAGGATTATTCATATACTCACCTTAAGGAATTCAATGAATGAATCTACCTGGGCCTGGTATCGGACCCCTAAAACAAGTTGTAATAAGACACAAGCGGTCTCAATGTCTAGACACTTCTTATTATCCTCTGAAAAAAAGCCAGAGATGTGTTAAGAGTGAGAATTTTTCACATATCCTCATGAAGTTTTATATTCTAAATGAAGTCCACATATATTAGAAAGAAAGGATAGACAAATTAACAAAAAAAAAAAATGCAGTTCCTCATCATTGCTAACCTGTTAAGCAGTAACGGAAGGCGTATCTATAGAAGTCGTCAAAACTATCCGACTTCAAGGCCTTCTTATCAACAAACTTGAACCAGTAAGCGCTATGTTCTCAAAAAGGCCAAAACATCAACAAAGGAGTATTTGCAACAGGAGCTACCTCTTTCTCAAGTTCTGGTAATGCCTTCTTTAGTTTAGTTAGTGTCTCAACCTTAAGAGTTTTCAAGCCTCTTCGCCATTCATCCTGATGAAAAATGATAAGATGAAAATTAAATCAAAGGAAAATGAGACTGTACGCACAAATGTTGACAAACTGAACAGCACTTGTAAGTTGTAGCACAAAACAAGCATACAACTTTAAAACTGGATTCTCATATCAGATACAGAGACAGACCATTAGATTACGTGCAAAGGTAGCTGGTATCTTGAATAAAAAATGAAGTTCCATGAAGCATTAGAATTACAATTTATGTTCTGATGTCTCGTATTGAGATCATCAGCAAAATGTACGTCACTAAAAATACTACATGAACAACATTAAAAGGGAAGGGCAAACAAATGGATGAAAAGAGAAAACAGCAGAAAATGTATGTTAATCACAATGGAAAAATTATGGAAGAGAATAATGAAATAAACCTCAAACAAGATAGTTTACTGAATGTTAATACAGAATGAAATTATAAAATCCAACAGCAATAGCGCTCACCTGAGTAAAATATCCCTGCTTCTGAGCATTCATTTTCCTAGTAACAAGTGAAATGTCCAGGCTCAGTGTTGTAGAATAAGACATGTTAAATTCTCAAGGAAAAAGAATAAAATTTGACAAATAACTTACCAAGCCAGCACCAATATCCTAACATCAGTACAGTCCACCTTTAAATCAGAGCATAATGCTTCGACCCCTTCTGGGCTGCTCAAAAGTATAACATACGATTCTTTGAGTGAATCATTCAAAAAGGTTAAAAGCTACATAGAGAGCATAGTGCATCCAGCTCTATTTAGAAATAATATGTTAAAGAACTATGTAGAGAGAGAGTAGCATAGCAAAATCATGACTATAACTACAAATAGTAAGAGCCCTCAATCTTTCCTGCTATGGTTTCTTTCTTTTGATGATGATGATCAAACAATTTTTTTATTTACAGAGGTGACACAAGTCGCTAAACACGTGCATTTCAGAGAAAAAAGGAAGATCTTTATATGTAGATATTAGATAGACTAACATGTGTCTCAATGTAGAGGCAGGTCAGTCAAAACCTTAAGGACTCCACGAGCAATCAGATGTAAGTTTTTCGTAGATTCCATGAATAGGACAGAAGAATTTAACCAAAAATTAATCTTAACAAATTGTAGAAGCTGTCAGCCTATACTTGAAAAAAGTATAATTTGGTCCACAAACGCGACTTCAATAGTTCAATGTCACATAAATATACAAGTATACTAGAAGGCATATGTTTGCACTCTGCAGAAATAAAAGCAATGACCTATAATGAGTAAGAAGGTGACAGAGGTAAAACGAACAAGAATGCTCACTCAATCACACCCGACGACTGATTAGCATATTTTGTGTAAAGCTCATCAATACGATCATCCACTTTCTTTCCAGCTTTGCTCGAAGCTGAAAATAGAAAAGGAAAAGAAAGTCATAATCTATAGAAAGTACTACATTACATAGAAAACTCATAGATACTTAGAATATGCCCTATACATATTTCTTACAAGAAAGATGGGTATTACTCAGGAAAAAACCAAAACTATGATCTAATGCAACAGCTAAAGGTCCCACAAGCCATGACAACACTAACTCGGAAGTACTTTAGACCAAAGCAACTATACGAATACCTCATTACGTCAACTGCTGAAAAGTTTATCCAGTAATTGGCATCCATCATGGAGAAAAGAGACAAAAACTGATTTATTCATCAAAAAGGATTCACATATATCCACTGAGAGTTGAAAAACTGGACCCATTATGTAACCACACAACATATCCACTTAACTAACTTGAGTCCAGATCATCAAACTCCCTAGGCCAAAGGAATTTACACCTAACCTTCATCGCCTATGGTCAATTGAATCTGTTGACTAGTTCCAAAATTCAAGATACTTCAAGATTTACTAAATTAAAACAAATAATTCACTACGAAATCACATATTCTAAGAATCCGATTAAAATAACCAATCAATACACAACCAATTCATTGCTCACCAGACTCTAACTCTTCCCTTAAACAAGATAAAAAAGCATTAACACAGTCAAGAATCCAACGACACAGAATGAATATTACCCAGAAGGGAAAATTAATCAAATGCCACCGAAAACTATGCACGCATAAATCATAAATCGTTATAGAACAAAGATATGTAAAATTCCAACAATATACCAGAACGAACAGAGTCGACGCGGGCAGCTTTGACAGGTGCAGAGGATTGATTATCGGATTTTCTCTTGGACGCGCGAGTCATATTTTCCTCGCGGTTCTTGAACAAATTTCTTGATTTTTGCTGATTAAATTCAATTCAATTAGAAACGGGAAATACGAAGTCGGTTTTAGGGGAGGTTTCTTTGGTGTGTAGATGGGGATTTTATAGGTTTTCCCAGGAGTAGAGGGGGAGATGAATGTACCAGACGCGGGTTTTCGAGGGCTCGGAAGAGAAAGAAGCTTCGCTCGCGTTATTGCTACTGCCAGAGCTAACTTCTCTATTGCCAGAGCAGTTTCACCACACTTGGACACAAATATCCTTTTGCTTACTCCAAATAAACGAAACTCTTTTAAATTCCATTAAAAAAATAAAAAATAAAAAATTATGTAGATTACACCAATTTAATTTCAATTCCGATTTTACCATTTTATTTCTTTTTTCTATATTCTCTTTTATGGATTTTTTTTTCCTGGACAGTTCTAAATTATGATAATATTTTTTTACACATTTTGAGTAATAATATTTTTTAATTTTTTCCACCTTAAAAAAACATATGCTTTTTTTTTATCACTCATTCTCCATTTTCACCAAAGAGAATACACCTAGCATTAAAATTGTCATGGACTCATGTATGATATCTATATATATATATAATAGCAAAATAAAGGTCGATCAACCACGATTTTTCTTGATTATTTTGCTAAATTCTCATAATTTTGGCTAATTAATTAATATTTTAATAGGATTAATATATATATATATGTCTTCATAGAATTTTAATTTGAATAGAAGTCTAATAATTTAAATCACTTATACATTTAATATTTATTTAACACCAATTTCACTTAGATTTGGCTTTATATTAGTTTATTTTATTAAAAAAAAAACACAATATTAGTTTTTAAAATTCTTAGTCGTTAATAATTCTTTTTTCTATACCAAAATTCTTCATTATTTACAATATTAGTACATCTACCTTAGAATTATTTTTTGTATTTTATTATTTTTTCTATTAGTTTATTTTTTATCAATTTTGAATTTTTTTTGATTATTTTGCTAAATTCTCATAATTTTGCTACTTTAATCTAATTAATATGTATTTTCCAGCTTATAGTTAGGCGGCAAAGTGTAACTCTCAAATACTATTACAAATAATTGTGTTTGATTACAACAAACTTAAATTTTGATTGACACGCATAAAATTAATCATGGTGCTGGAATTTTTTTCAATACCAAATTAGTTCACGAGTATAATTTATTACGTAATATGTAAAAACTCTTCATTATTTAGTTATTTTTAATTGAAACTCTTTAATTATAATTTTTTTTAAAACTCTTTAATTATTACTATTATAAAAAATTTATTTTTACAATATGCATGAAAATCTGAATATATGTTTGTATATGCATTACTTTTTCTTTGATTATCTCAATTAATATTTAATATATCCCAAAAACTATTTATCAATGTGAATTAGTAATTACTATCTTTTGGAGGATTAAAGTTCGACAAGTAATTTCAGGCAAAATTTTTGATGTCTCCTAATTCTAAGTAATACTTCATCCGTCTCATTTAAACTGGCCAGTTTGATTATTTTATACCACTCATTTGAATAAACAATAGACCAGTTTAAATGGGACGGGGGGAGTATTATTATATCATTCCCAACAAACTTGAGTCGTTTATATATAATAGCAAAATTGATCTCAATCTAACATGGCATTATTATGAATTTTATTGAATAGTTGTGGCTTTATAACTCATTAATTATATGTACTGTCAACTATCCCATATCGATTATCTATGAAATATCACCAATAAATAATCAATATAAAAGATACATCACACTTTTGAAATTATTTGACTCCAATAAAAATTTAAAATATTGAATATCTGAATTTGATTTTCTACTTTTTTATTTTTATGAGATTTTTGACTTTATAATTCATTAATTCTATTTAATTTCAAATATCCCATATCGATTATTCATGAAATTCTAATATATCTCTAATAGAAACACTCCCCTACCCATCATGGGCACACTTAATGTGTCCACCGTTGATCTGGCAGTGTCACGTCTGCAATTTTTCCATTTTAAGTATGTTAGTAAGGTTTAGTTTTTAGGATATATATATTTTTATTTATAGTATTGTCACGTCATCGTGAGCACATTAAGTGTGCACACGGTGACATTGGAGCATTCATCATATCTCTAATAGTATTCATCAATGTTCTGTATTCGAATCCTCTATAGCGCGGTCTATAAATTTTAGCTAATTGTGTTATAAGAAATTAAGATAATAACTTTTCTTGGTTCGGGAATGGTCCTTGATAAATGGAACAACTCGAAATGGAAAGTAAGCCAAGATAGATGAGACAAAGAAATTATACAATGCATCTCATGATCCTACAAATGAATGATTCTCTATAAAAATTTGAAAGATAAAACATTCATTGATGAAATGAATGATTCACCTAATCTATTTTTCTATTACAATGATTAATGGGGTATTTGACATTCAAAATGAATAAAACTAATCAAAAAATGTCACACCTTATTGATTTTCTTTTTCTTCATTTTTTTCTAATTCAGTTTTTTTTTTTTTTAATGGACCTTGACAAACTATACTCTCAAAAAATTTAATTATATTATTATTATTATCTTCCACGAAAAGTAAGCCCCGTCGAATTTCGACGGGCACTAAACTAGTGCTCTCATTATAAAAGTATTACTATTACTCATGGTTAAAAGAAACGGCCATGTAAACTGGCGTAATACATTCTAAAATTCTTTGTTTCGTTTTCTTTTATTTTCCAAAAAAAGAAAAGCCTTTAATTTTTCTTTTGAAAAAATACATCTATCATTTCTGGGAGCCTAACACAAATGGGCCAGATAATGATTTGGGCTGCAATATTAAATAGCCCAATCGCAACGCAGTCTCTCTCTCTCTCTCTCTCTCTCTCTCTCTCTCTGTCTCTCTCGTTTGGCTTGATTTGATAACCGATTAATTGTTTGAGAACTACTCAGTACTCGATATATAATTAAAAATGAGAATTTGCCATCGTTAAAATTTCATACAGATTTCTCATCTCATCTTTATTGCAAAAATAATTCATAAATCACCAAGAAATTGCCATCGTCAAGAAATCTTATAGTATCTTGCATGAAACAGGCTGAAAAAAAAAAAAAGCAACAATATTTAAGATCAAAAAGATAAAAAACGAAGTTATTGCCGAAATTAAAACTAGAAACTGAGCGACGCGGCGGGTAACCGGAGGAGTATTTCATACCGGACTTCGGGAGGGACGTCGGGCATTGCCGGAGATGGGAGGAGGTGCGATTTTAACCTTTATTAAAATGTTTGTTTTAAACACGGCGACTCAATATTTTATTCCTCGAAATTATATTAGAGGTGATTATAATTTTTTAATCCTTTTTCCGCTCTATTCTTTTTTACTTCAAAAAATTTATTTATTTATACATAAAGTAGTGAGAGATTAGTGCATAATTACATCGCTAATTGCCAATTAATTCGATCGACACAAAAAAAGGGACTTCACCACATTGACTTATCTTCATCCTCGATCAACAAACTTGAAACAGCATGAGACAAATCATCAACTGTCACTGCCAGTTTAAACCTGCAAATTAACGACGCCGACGATTCTCATCACTCCATAATAAAATAAAATAAAATAAAATAAAATAAAATAAAATAAAAATCTCACCTTGACTGAACCCTCTTCTTCTTCCTCCTACTCACTCCCGCTGCTCTTCCACCAACACGATCGTCGTCGTCTTCACCGATGAGGCGAACGAGGCTACCTCGAAAACTCTGACAAGTGAAACACTCCGGAAGGCCATGAACGGTGACCTTCTTCCTAGTATTCTTCTCAACATCCAACCAGTAAAAGTAGCTTTCATTCTGCACAAAAACTTGCCCTCTGCTCTTCAAGTACGCCACTGGCCTTGCATCCCTCAAGACAGCAGCACTAGCTCTTTCTCCAAACGAGAAACACTTGGCCCACGCCTCGTCGTCTTCCATCATCCACCCTTCCAACCGCTCCTCCACTCCAAATAATTCATCCGTCCCCAGCCCCTCGCTCGTGTAGTAGCAGCTGAGGAGCAAGCATCCATCCATGGCGTCCACGTACATGTCGAGTGGCTCCCCGAGCTCGGTGAAGAGCGGCGGCAGCGGCAGAAGCCTGTACTCTTCGCTCCCCAAGTCAAGCGCCACTATCTGGTTCTTAGTTATCCAGTACAGAGCGCCGTCGTGGTAAACGCCGGAGCTGCGGAGGAAGCTGGAATCGCAGGGGCAGTTCTGTATCATTCTCCAGGAATCGGATTTCAGGCTGTAGATAAGAGTTTCGAACACGGTGTTCCACGGCCAGTTGTCGGTCTTCACGACTTTGTAGTCGTCGGTGGCGCAGTCGTACCCTAGCCCCACCCCGTCTAACGGTATTGCGAGGCCGAAGTCGAGCTCGTCGGGCTCCGGTAGCCGGAGGAATTCCTGGGTTAAGGGGTTCCATATTGCCCAGGATTTTAAGAAATTGTAGTGAGAAATGAGGATGAGGCCGTGGCATGAGGTGGTGGGGAGGTCACGGAGGAGGGGGACGCCGCTGCGAACTAGTGTCTTGATACGGGTTAGATCTAGGGTTTGATCGGTGGGGTTGAGAGAGTGGAGAGAGAGAGAGTAGAGGCGGCAGAAGATGGAGTCTCTGAGAAGAAGAGTGGAGTTGTTGGTGTTGAGAGAGTGGGATTTGATGAAGGAAGGGTCGTCGATGGTGAGGAGCCAGTCTTTGCAGACGGAGCGGAAGCGGAGGAGAGAGGCCGCCGGGAGATGGAGGAGTATTTCCCGGAATAGATCGGAGGGTACGTCGGACATTGCAGGAGAGATGAGATGAAGAGAGGGAGAGAGAGAGAGAGGGAGAGGGAGAGTCCATAATCATCATGTCATATATTCTTGCGCAGTGTGAGTGATCAGTGGAAGTGCAAGAGGCCACCTATCTCGTCAGATGTTATTTTTTTATATTTTTTATCTCCTAGAGCTCTATACATTCATTCCAACCAATTGTAGTAATTAATATTTTTATGATTTTTTCTTCAATCGTGAACTCAATTAAAATTTACTATTACTTTTTAATCATCGATAAATTCCTAATTGGGCAGTAAGAACCATTCGCTTATAGCTTGTGAATTTTCAATTCACTTGATTGGACGTCAATGTCCCCATGAAATAAAATAAAATACTCCTTTAACATCACCCATTTAACATCACGCATTCTTGAATGGAAGATGTTAGGAAGGATTATTCGGTGTTATAAGTAATTAAAGTATATATAATAATTGTAGATAATAAGTGATTATGTTTGGTTTTAAATGATTATTTATTTATTTTTTAACAATACTTTTTTTTATAATTTGAAATTATTTTTAATTCAGATTTTTTTTTTTTTTTTCTTAATATGAAAGATGCCAGCGCTGGTACGAAGAGACGATGGAGCTATTGGCGGCAGTGTGAGAGAAGAAAGATCAAATGACAGGGGAGGAGAAAAATAGAGAGAAATTTGTAATAGATGCAGAATGCAGAATAGCCATTATACTTGGTAAAAAATAAAAAGTACTTGTGCCAATTTCCATTTTGGGTCGTCCCACTCTACTTGAGTCATTTCCTAAAATAAAAATAATTAGGCCCAATTAGTAGTGTAATTAAGGGACTTTTAATGGCATAATTAAGAATTTTTGTTTCATTACAGTATTTTTAAGTTTGGAAATATGAATTTATTCCAATTTTCTATTTTTTAAAATTTAATAAAATAATTTAATAATTATAATTGACAAAGTGTTTTTACTATCTTAATATACGTGTCCACTCTACCGGGCTCAAGTAGAAGGGGATGGAGGGAGTAGCTACTAACATAATACTCCATTCGCCCCTCAAGTATAGACCGAAACTTTCTGGCGCGGAGTTTAATATGGTGTGATGATATATTAATAAATTAAAATGTTAAAGTGATAAAATAGAATAATTGTGAGCCCATTTAATATTTTTGTATGTGGTAAAGTGTTAAAGTGTTAAAGTATTTGTGTATTGTGGGGCCTACTACCATAAAAGGAAATACTTCCTCCATCCGCGATAATCGTCCACAAGGGAAGTGACACAAATGCCAAGACAATGAGAGATAAAAAAATTTAAAATAGTATTAGTTGTGAGATAAAATTTTTATCATTTTAGGTAAGTGAACAATTATATAAGGCGTTTTAATAAGAAAACATGGACAATTGCCGCGGGACAGAGAGAATAGTCTATAGATGGGGGACGTCCCGTTATAGTAATAAGGTCAACAGATGGGGGACGGAGGGAGTAATATATAAATTGTAGTCACTTTCGATGCAATCAGAAAAAATTACCCTTTATACCTAAATGAAATTACATATCATAAAAAAATCTCACATAACCTACCGTACCCCTATGAACCGCGCCCAAATCAAGCGACCTTCACCTCCGTTGTCGTCGCCTTCGATCGAATCCCTGACGTTGTTGCCTAGTTGCTACTGTCTTTTACCGAAGGGAGAAATTATCTGGCAGCCATTTTGACCTAAATCGCGATCGGAAGCAATCAATTGAGCCACCTCCGCCGCCCTTTGTCGAGAAATCGATCTGCCGTCGTTTGTGCCCACGGCGCCGGCGATGGAGCCGCCATGTTTACAAAACCAGACATCAACTCCACCGGTCATGCCCAATTGCAGGAAACAACATCGCGACAATTCCCGCCGTCGACCGGCATTCGTGCCGCCATAATCAAGGATAAGACCGCCACTCGCCACAATGCTAGAAGATATGTTTGATTCCGGTGGTGAAGAAGAAATTCCGGTGGACATAGAGGAATCCCGATTCCTTTTGCACGATCGGAGTCCGCACAGATTTAGGGCTCGATTTGGATCACTCTCCAATTGAATTCTCGTTAAATCCGAAATGTTAGGCTCGATCGAGTCACTTCTGACGCGATCAAGCCGTAACAACTCGATCGAGCATCGTCTGGCTCGTTCAAGAGTTAGTTTATGTTGATTTTCTGCTATTGTTCTTCATTTTTTGGGTAATTTTAGTTTCCATCTTTGTTCGTTTAAATGCGATTCCGTGCAAAATGTGTAATTTTCCAGATTTTGATTATTTTTCTCATGTTCTTAAATTCTCAAGATTGAATGGTGAGAACCAACAAGTGTTTTTTCGTAGCCGGTTTATATAGATTAATCGAAATCTCATGTCTCATAGTAATTGGAATTAGTTTTAATTATAATTTCAGGTTCCACACTAGTCTATCCAGGGTCGGGGAAAATATATGTTTAATTTTTGAAAATTGAACATTTTTTATGATTGTAGAGAATTTAAATTGTACTTTTTTTTTGTCAAAATTAGATATAGTACAATTTAATCATGATGAGAGATATTCGATACAAATGAAAAATAAAGAGGAATCATTATAATTTTTTAGGAATAAATAATATTTTTATATATGGAGAGCTTTAGAAATTAATATTCTATTATTTTTCACAATTTAAAATGAATACATGTACAACTATTTATAGAGAAACAGCCATCTCGAATTTGTGGTCATGATTTGTTAATCTAAACGATTTATTTCTAGATATTTCTCGTTTTAGTTATTTTTCATACTTCTTTCTCTTTTCTAGATATTTCTACAATATATATATATATATATATATATATATATATATATATTTATTTATTACAAAATCAAGTTTATTGTTCCAATAGATAAAATATATTTGATACGTCAATCAAAAAGGAGAGAAATATGATTTTAACTCCTTATTTGGAATTTGAAATACATCAACTAAATAAACAAAAATTTGGCTTGGGATCCTCTATCTACAAAACTATATCTCAATGGTGTCCCAAAACCTAATTTCTACTAGTTTTATTTATTTATTTTAAATAAATTTATTTTATAATGATTTTATTTAATTTTATGATTATTTTCAAGGGTTCACTCATTCCAATTAGGGTTTATAATTATTTTTGTTTATATTTAATTTTACTTTTATGAGTATATTAGAGTTGATAAATTCAAAAATAAAAGAATATAATTTCAAAAAAAATCAATTTTTTTCTTATAAATGTCTATAATGATTTACTAAATTATAGTATTTTTATAAAAAAATAATATAAAATTTAGAAATTAGGTTTTGGGACACTATTGGGATATAGTTTTTGGGATAGAGGATACCATTCCAAAAAAAATTGGGCCCTTATTCTAATTTGTGATGTAAAAGAAAGGCGAAAATAGAAAATAAACTAAATAAAGATCTGGCCATTATTCTATAAAAAATAAAAAAAATATTCAAGGCAAAAAATATAAATATATATTTTTATATACTTCGTTTGTGCCGCCTATAACTTGAAGGCTGCTAATATCTTACTTGAGAAAGAGTTAAAGCCCCATGTCTGCGATTGTGGCTTGGCTATACTGAGACCTCTTTCTACATCTTCTTCCTCTTATTCTTTATTCTCTCTCTGTCTCTCTCTCATGTACATTTCATTTTGGTAAGGTATGTTTCATTATCATTTTCCCAAGTATATATACATGAGAATTGAGACCGTATAGTATTTGATATGAAACGATAATGAGTACAGAGAATCATCCCCATTTTGTGAAACAAAAGAAAATTAAGAGAATACTATAATACTTATGGGTGACAAAATTACTTTCATAAAGGCAAAATATATAGTTTTTAAGTTGAACATGCATGGAATTGCTTCTACAGAAAGGGTTCGCCACCACACATATCTAGTTTCCACTTTCACTTGAATCGGCATCAGAATAATCATCCAAATCACACAAATCCTCAACTGTTATTGAGAGTTTCAACCTACAATCAATTAAGAACAAAAATCTTCATCACTCCAATTAATTAAATTGAAGTCCACATCAACCTTAGGTTAGGTGTATGGAAATTAATTAATAAAACGGGAAAAAGAAAAAATCTTACCTTATTTGAGCCCTCTTCTTCTTCTTCCTCCTGTCATTCTCTTCTTCACTGCAGCTCCTCCATCATCATCGTCGTCGTCGTCTTCACTGAGGCGAACGAGGCTCCCTCGAAAATTCTGACAAGTGAAACAGTCCGGAAGGCCTTCAATAGTGACCTTCTTCCTCGTATTCTCCCGAACGCCTATCCAGTCGAAATGGTAACAGCCATGCTGCAGAAGAACTTGCCCTTTGCTCTTCCAATATGCTACAGGCTTAACATCCCTAAACAAAGATAGACGACGTTGTTTTCCGAACGAAAAACACTTACTCCACATCCCATCTTCCATAATCCATCCTTCAAACCACTCTTTCATCATGTACTCCTCCCACAGCCCATAATCATTCTTGTAATGGCAGCAGAGAAACAAGCATCCATCCATGGCGTCCATGGACACGTCATCCGGCTCCCCGAATTCGGCGGATGGCGGCGGCAACGGCAGAAGCTGGTACTCTTCCCTCCCTAAATCGAGAGCGATGACACCGTTCTCCGCCATGGCTACTCGTTAATCTTTTGAAAAAAAAAAAAGAGAGAGTAAATGTACTCCCTTACCAATAAATGTACTCGTTAATAAATGAAGGCAGGGTAATTCTATACATATACCCTCATTTTACTTTATAACCCCATAATTTTTATTTAAAAATAAATAAATAAATAATGAAAAAAAATACCATGATAGCCTCATAACTACCCATTCACCAGAGAAGAGAAGGGCAGATGAAGCAAACCATGAAATTCGTCGAAGAGAACTTGGAGCCCGTTGAAAACCATCGTCGATGAAGGTGGTGGCGATGACGACTGCGAGTTCGTGTAGAAGAGGTGACAACTGTAAGACACCAAAATTGTAGCTTGTTTTTTTGACACGCGTTTCAATGCTTCGTGATAATGATTTTCAAAGACGTTTTTTTCGTAGTACTGTAAAAAAGGAGAAATACTCCAATGATCCACAAACTTATCATCTGGAAATATTGAAATATTGTGTCAAAAAAACGAGCCACAATTTTCGCGAATGGAGAGAGTAGTAGCTTTGAGAGGATATACTATCTAAAATAATCCAATTACTCGTACTAAAACAACCCACAAATCAAATTTAAAAATTCATTAGAAATGATAAGCAATTTCTTTAGACCGTGCATAGGCTTTCTCCCTCGCAATTTCTTTAGACCGTGCATAGGCTTTCTCCCTCTCCCTCTTCCTCTTCACTCCACTTGTATTCTTATGCTGATTATCGAGTAGAACAAGGCTCAACGGAGAAAATTGAGCAACCCAAAACGGAAAAGAAGGAAGGCTGGAGACGGAAGAACAGAAGACACGGGAGATCTTGATGTCCCTCCAACACTTGTTCTCAAGATCAAGCCATCTCCCCCATGCTTGAAAAAGACTTGCCCTTTGCTCTTCAAGTAACCTACAATTCTAAGACAACTCATATCGGTGTAATCAACGGAGAACAGCTTCATCCACGATTTCTCCGTTCCGTTATCTTCCATCACCCACGCCTCCACACCCTTAAGATTCTGACGAACGTAGCTCCAAAGCAAGCACCCATCCAACGCATCTAAACTCTCCAAGTACCACATTTTATTAATAATCGGCGGCGGCGCCACCAAGTGATGAACCTCTCTCCCGAGATCGAGGGTCACCATCCCGTCGCGCGATCTCCAGTGCAATCCTCCATCAAGAAAAGCGCCACAACCTCCCAAACAATCGCCTCCCGGAAAATCGATAATCCTCCAACAACGCGATTTCAAACTGTAAACCCTAGTTCTGTAGACTTTTTTGCCGTAAAATTTGTCAACCCTCACG
Source organism: Mentha longifolia (assembly GCA_001642375.2). Lineage (NCBI taxonomy): Eukaryota > Viridiplantae > Streptophyta > Magnoliopsida > Lamiales > Lamiaceae > Mentha > Mentha longifolia. The sequence goes on from CM038112.1 coordinate 5,783,201, forward strand.
ACTTTGTAGTCGTCGGAACCCTCATCGTAACCGAACCCACATCTCAGTAAAATGCTTTCATACTTACCCTTTAGATCAGTTTCAGGCGGCGGCGGAGGAAGCAAGTGGAAATCTTGAAGCAACGGATTCCAAATCACCCAGCTTTTCTTAATGTTCTTGTGAGGGATAAGAATGAGGCCGTTGCACGAGGGCTTCGGCAGCTTGCTCAGGCGAGGGACGCCGCGGTGGATTATCTGCTTCAAGGGGATCAAGTCGAGGTCTTGGTAATGGTATCCGTCGGCGCCGTAGCTTAGGGAGTCTAGAGATAAGCAAAAGAGTGCGCCGTGGTCCCGGTATTTGGTGAGGATGGTGGAGGAGGAAGACTGTTGGTTTTTGGTGTGAGATTTGACGAAAAGTGGATCGTCGATGATGCTTTTCCATGCTTTGCATACGCATCTGAGGCGGAGGAGGGTCATCGCCGGTGGACGGCTGAGTATGTTGTGGAGAATATCAAATGAAACTTCGAATTCCGCCATGGTTTAATTGGGAGGTGAATACACGCACAATACATATAGCTAGCTAATCTAGCATAGAGATTACTTACCTTGGGGAATTCTTTACCTAACCCTAAACCTTTGGTCTCTTAATTGGGCTATATAGTTATTAGGCTAAAGAAGTTTCATAACAAGTATGACACCGCGTGATATATAAATAGACTCTCCTAATATATAGTTTCCTCTATTCTTCAATTCTTTTTTTTTTTTTTCTTTTTTTTTTAGGGAGGACATGCTCACCTCTTTACAATATATATATATGAACTTTTGAGTTAAGCAATTGATAAATTTAACTCATAGCATTAATAATACAACAAAAAAAAGAAGATATGTGGATAGAAGATACTAACATTACTTGCAAGGTTGGAAGAGAAGCTGAACTGCTAATAGTTTGAGGTTGAATCGTCCATTTATCGTTATTAGTATTGCCTTGAATCTATTTTGTTTGCCACTACGCATCGCTATGTTGCTATATTGGGCCTTAATTGTCATAATGGGCCTAGCTTGTATTGTGTGTCTATTTATATTGGAGTAGAGCACAAAACTCTGTAACCTAGCCGTCACTGAATACAATCTGTTCTCCGTTCTTGCCTATGGACGTAGCTAACACAATGTTGGTGAACCATGTAAATATGTGTCTCTTTACGTTTATGTTTTTGTTTGATGCTCAATTATCCTATTTCGTCATAACAATTGTAATAAAAACACAATATAAATATAAAATATCAATAATTTCATGACTTATATAGTAATAAATTCATCAATTTCATAACAGTTAATTTCTTCTTTTTATAGATTTAAACTTCGCATTTTATAGTTAATTTTTGCTATTTGGAACTCCTACTTAAATTGTATTAATGTTTACTAACTCTCCTAAATATAGTTGTATTTGGAACTCTTAAATTGTACAACTTCCGTGCATAAAAATCATGGTTACTTTTCTTATCGATCCGTCAACAAAAATGGTGACTACTTCATTTTCTGAACACACTATACCTTACATATTATTTATTTATTTTTTATCCTTATTATCCACCAATATTTATTAAAAAAACCACATACGGCCCTACAAACTTCACTTATATAATTGCTTTTTATTTATTAAAAAAACCACACATGATTGATGAACTCTTTATGCCAATACAAATACATCAATCAATCTTTTATTAAAACTTATGTCATAAGCAAAAAAGTTTTTTTGCGTAGGTAAGAGTGTCTAGTTTTGCTACTTAGGTATTTGATTTGACCATATAATTTATGTTAGTTATGAAGCGGTGTTGGTGGGATCTTACTTTTCCTAGTCCATTTTTTGATAAATAATTTTTCACTTTTTAGCTAAAATCGGCCATTAGGTTTAATTATATATTCGCAATTAGTCTTTTAGATTCTTCTGATTCCAGTGTTTAGTACTACCTCCAACTCATTTAAGTATTCTCATTTACTTTTTTAACTTTTCCGGCACGTATTTCCACTGAAACCTAGTACGGGTTTTAAAATATAATTTTGAAGTATCGTTTTTTTTATGGGATACTATGACAAAAATACGTGCCGGAAAAGTCAAAAAAGTAAATGGGAATACTTAAATGGGTTGGAGGTAGTAGTAAGTATCAAAAATTATTAAATTCAAAATCAAGTTTTTTTTTTTTTTTTTTTTTTTTTTTTAAGAAACATCAGAAATAGATATATATATATATATATATATATATATATATATATATATATAATCAACCCCTTACGGGGGAATAGAGTTTGTGGGGCGAGAATGAACCCAAAGTGTTCACCCTCAAAAGTACAACTCAATTACATAGAAAATAGAATCCCGTTCAAGGGGGTATATATACAAACGAGCTAATCAGATAAAGAATAGGGCTCGGCAAAAAATATGCACTAAAATCTAACTGTGCAATCTAAAATTAGAATAACCAAGCTGGTCCATTCTAACTAGAGACAAAAAACGCATCAGGGCTGAGCTGGTATCAAAGGTGGTCATCCGTCTGAATCCGATGACCGAGGCACGCCATGTAGTCGGCCGGACGATTGCCCTCCCGATGAATGTGAGAGATCTTAACCTATAAATTTCTAATCGGACAGATCCGGGTGATGGTGATACGAGTGAGCCCGGATCCATGGCGATCAGAGATGAGCAGGGCCACGACGGCAGCAGCGTCGAGCTCGATCCACATATGCGATGAAAGTTGGGAGGCAATGAGAAGGCCGTGGTAGACAGCCTGAAGCTCAGCATCGAAGCTCGAGACTGCCTGAATAGGCAGGCTAAAGGCAGACAAGAGCGCAGCCCGATGGTCACAAACCAAACCTCCACCGGCAGCTCTCATCTGCCCTCTGTCGAATGAACCATCTGTGCTCAGCTTCACCCAGAGGACTGGTGGCGGGCGCCATAGAACTGCCTTCGACAGGAGGAGCCGCCTCACAGGAGCAGAAGATGACATAAAGTCGACCTGCGGAGAGTAGTCGGTCCATTGTGAGGGGGCAAGCTTCTTAGCCATAACCAAGAGTCGTAGATGCTGGATCACCTGCGCAACAATGTGAGAAGCGAGGAAATGAATTCCACAGTGCTTGTGGCTATTCCTTTCCATCCAGATAAACCATAATATAAGACAGGGAACTAGAAATGTGACGTGCAGTCGTGCAATGTGTGAAGAGAAACTAAGTAATTAAGCAATTAAGTGTAAAATTTGAAATCATATAGCTTCAGAGAATAAGTCCAACAAAGTAATACTCCCTCCGTCCCCCATATTAGTGTGGTGAGAGAAACGGCACGCAGTTTAAGATAAAATTAGTGTAAAGTGATAAAACTAAGATAAAGTAGGGAGAAAGTAGGAAAAGTAGGTAGAAAGTGAGAAAAGTAAGAATAAAGTGATGGTGATATGTCTTTTTGCACACGAATATGGGGGACGACCCAAACGGGTAATATGCACACGAGAGGGAGTAAAATTTAAAATTCATCACAAATAATAAAACACTAGAAGCAAATCATTTCTTCAGTCCGACCATACCCAGACTTTCTCCATCTTCCTCTTCAATCCTCCCCTAGTATTCTTAAGATTATCAAGTCGAACAAGGCCTGGAGAAAATAGAGCATAGGAAAGCTTAGAATGGAGGAGGCCGGAGATCAAAGAATGAGAATGGAAGATGCCGGAGATCGTAATTTCCCTCCAAGACTTCCTCTCAAGATCAAGCCATTTCAAGCCACTTCCACGGCTATCCCAGAAAAAGACTTGCCCTTTGCTCTTCAAGTAACCTACAATTCTAAGACAACTCGCATTGGTGGTTTCAACGGAGAACAGCTTCATCCATGATTTCTCCGTTCCGTAATCTTTCATCACCCATGTGTCCATGCCCATAAGATTCTCATGGCCGTAGCTCCAAATCAAGCACCCATCCAACGCATCTAAGCTCTCCAACCACCGCCGCCCTTCACTTGGCGGCAAAGTCACCGAGCGATGAACTTCTCTTCCGAGATCTAGCACCATGCACCATCCCATCACTCGATCTCCAGTATAGCGCTCCATCCAGAAAAACACCACGTTCTTCCCAGCATTCGCCTCTCGGAAAATCGACCGCCCTCCAAAAGCGTGATTTCAGACTATAAACCCTAGTTGTGTAGTCGCCGTTGTCTCTTCTGCCGCAAAAGTTGTCAACCGTCACGACTTTGTAGTCATCGGAAGCCTCATCGTATCCGAACCCACATGTTAGTAAAACGTTTCCATACTCACTCGTTTCCATACTTACTCTTTAGATCAGTTTCAGGCGGTGGTGGTGGAAACAAGTGGAAATCTTGAAGGAGCGGATTCCAAATCGCCCAGCTTTCGTCGAAGTACTTGTGAGAGATAAGAATGAGGCCGTGGCAAGAGGGCGCCGGCAGCTCGCTCAAGCGAGGGACGCGGCGGTGGATTGTTTGCTTCAAGGGGATCACGTCGAATTCTTGGTATCCTCCGTCGTACTTTGGGAAATCTAGAGATAAGCAAAAGAGTGTACTGCCGTACTCGCATCTGGTGAGTATGGTGGTGGAGGAGGAGGACTTTTGGTTTTTTGTGTGGGATCTGCCGAAAATTGGATCGTCGATAATGCCTTTCCATGTTTTGCACACAGATCTGAGGCGGATGAGGGTCTTGATCGGTAGACGGCTGAGTATGTTGTGAAGAATATCTAATGAAGCTTCCTTCAACATAGTTAGGGTAGTGCTAAAATATAATTCTACTAGAGGTGAATACACCACACGCGCGCGCGCACACACACACACACACATATATATATAGGACTCTAGACTAAGCCCATTTTTGATTCAAGTTTTTTTTATATGGAAAGGGAATCAAGTAATTGATTCTATTACATTTTGTTTGGTTTGAGTAATAGGTTATCAATTTCTCTTACTTGGGGTCAATCCATTACATTGTTACCCCTTAAGAAGGAGGGAAAACAAGGAGAAATTGAACCCCTCACAAGTGACTCCCTTTCTACTATTGAACCAAACACTCAATAAAAGTAATCATTATTATTACCATTCATTTACTTTACTTGATTCAATTCCCTTTCCGTTACTCAACTTGAACCAAACGAGCACTAAAGATATTACATAACTTGGGAATTCTAGACCTAACCCTAGAAGGTACCTTTGGTCTCTTGGGCTGGCGAATTTATATAACAATTTTTTTTAGCTAAATATAAAATAATTATTTGCTAAGCAATTTTGATACGTTATATAAATAGACTATTTGATGATCTCTTAATAGTTTCCTCTCGGCCCCATCCATCATGAGCCCAATTATTTGGGCCTAGTTAGAGATAAAGTGTATGGTTTAATATTTTAATATATATTTTATTTCTTTTAAACTAGAGCATCAATCACCAATTCATTAAATGAAAGATTGTATTTGAGACTTTTAATTTGATATAAAATTATAAAATTTGGAGTATAAACGAGCAAATTATGATAATTTAAAATTTTACAATTCACATTATATTTGAGACATTTAATTTGATATAAAATTGTAAAATTTAGAGTACAATCAAGCAAGTTATGATAATTTAAAATATTACAATTTAAATTATATTGAGAAACGTATATAGATAAGGCAAAAACTTGGGTGAGGCCGGCCACATAGTGTGGCCGGGTCAAAGTGTCAATCTTTATGCAAAAAAAAGTGATAATTTATATGAATAAAAGTGTCAATCTTTAACGTAATTATTTAACGAATAAAAGTGTCAGTTTTTAAAAGTGTTAATCTTTATGTAGAAAAATGTTAATTTATACAAATAAAAGTGTCAATCTTTTGAACAGTCACATAGTATCACCCAAGTGTGCCCCGATAGATAATCCAGCAAATTAAAGTACTAATCCAATTTTTACTCGAGTGCTAAAACAACCCAGAAATCAACCAGCTTTCATAAATAATAAGGAAAATCCATTACAAATGATGAACACTAGAATCAAATACTTTTTTCAGACCATACACAGGCTTTCACCCTTTTCCTCTTCACTCCACTTCTATTCTTATGATTATCGAGTCGAACAAGGCCCGGAGAAAATTGAGCGAAGGAAAACGCATACTCATTAGTCACGTTTGCTATTTTCGTCTGTCCCATTTATTAGTTATATTTTCTAAAATGGCAAAGACTAATGGGCTATAATTAACTTTCTCTCCTTAAAATTGATTATATTCATATATCCACTCATTTCTTGGTATTTTTGTCCAACCCAAATGTAACTAATACCAAGGGATAGAGGGAGTAGTATATAATACCCTATATCAAGTATGTCATAAGCTTTATCTTAACATTATATTGAAATGCATGCCGAAATATCTCGTACATATAATGGACATAATTAAGGAGTATAATTAGTATATCTTGCTGAAAAACAAAAGAAAAATATAATATGTATATCTTGCATTTTTTATATAATACCCTATATCAAGTACATCATAAGCTTTATCTTAACATCATATTGAAATACAAGCCGAAATATCTCGTACATATAATGGACATAATTAAGGAGTATAATTCGTATATCTTGCCGAAAAACCACATTTTTTATTTCCGATGCGGCTATATCTGGAGAGGTGCTCTCAGAGCAAACCTTTAAGGGTACCTCTATTTTTATCCCGGCACATACTCACATATTGACAATAAGCAATTGTAAAATTTAAAATCATATACTATCTCAAGTCTAGCAAAGTATTAATCCAATTCCACGAGCTAAAACAAACCACAATCGACCATCTTTCATAAATACTAATTAATAAGGAGCAGTAATCCTATTTTCTGACCTTACACGGGCTTTCTCCAGACGATACACATGCTTTCTCCCTCTTCCTCTTCACCCTCCATCTATTCTTATGATTATCGAGTCGAACAAGGCCCGGACAAAACTGAGCAAAGGAAAGCTCAGAATGAGAATGGAGGATACCGAAGATCGCAATATCCCTCCATGAATTCTTCTCAAGATCAAGCCATTTCAAGTCACTTCCCCTATGCCGCAAAAACACTTGCCCTTTGCTCTTCAAGTAAGCTACTACAGGTTCCATACTTCTCCCTTCGGTTTCAACGGAGAATAGCTTCGTCCACGATTTCTCCCTTCCGTAATCTTTCATCACCCATGCGTCCAGGTCCACAAGATTCCGATTGCGGTAGCTCCAAATCAGGCACCCATCCAACGCATCTAAGCTCTCCCAGCACCAGCATTCACATTTCGGTGGCGGTGGCGCCACCAAGCGATGAACCTCTCTCCCGAGATCGAGGGCCACCATCCCGTCGCGGGATCTCCAGTGCAATGCTCCATCAAGGAAAGCACCACAATCTCCCAAACAATCGCCTCCCGGAAAATCGATCGTCCTCCAAAAACCCGATTTCAAACTGTAAACCCTAGTTCTGTAGTGGTCGTCGTTGACACTGTTGCCGCAAAATTTGTCAACCCTCACGACTTTGTAGTCGTCGGAACCCTCGTCGTATCCGAACCCATATGTTGCTAACACGTATCCATTCCTACCCTTTAGAGTATCAGGCAGCGGCGGCGGTGGCGGAAGCAAGTGGAAATGTTGAAGCAACGGATTCCAAATCGCCCAGCTTTTATTGATGTTAAAGTGAGGGATAAGAATGAGGCCGTTGCACGAGGGCGACGGCAGCCAGCTCAAGCGAGGGACGCCGTGGTGGATTATCTGCTTCAAGGGGATCACGTCGAGTTCCTTGCATCCGTCGGCGGCGTAGTTTAGGGAGTCTAGAGACAAGCAAAAGAGTGCACCGTGCCGGTTTCTAGTGAGGATGGCGGAGGAGGAGTGTTGGTTTTTGGTGTGGGATTTGACGAAAATCGGATCGTCGATGATGCTCTTCCATGCTTTGCACACAGATCTGAGGCGGAGGAGGGTCTTCGCCGGTAGACGGCTGAGAATGTCGTGGAGAATATCAAGTGAAGCTTCCGACATAGTTAGGGTAAGAATATGATTCTTCTAGAGTTGATTAAACTATATCTATATATAATCTTATCATTATTTTCAAGCTAATCTAGTACAGAGATTGCTTATCTTGGGAAATTCTTGACCTAACCCTAAACCTTTGATCTCTTGGGCTACTTACTGGGCTGGCGAATTTAGAAAACATTCTTTTGCCTAGAAAATAATTATTTGCAAGACAATTTTTACACGTTAATTATATAATGCTCTCCTCTTTACAATACATGTATAAACCTTACGAGTTCATAAGCAATTGGTATATTTAACTCATAGCATTAATAATACAACGAAAATTAAAAGAAAATATGTAGATAGTGATGGAAGAGAAGCTAAACTGCTAATAATATGAACTACATAATTAGTGAATAGTCCAGCTATACTAAAACGAACTTAAGTCTACCTGTACCTCTCACACAAAACTTCAATCTCAACCTACAACCAGGAAGCAAAAATGATTAGATATCCGTCGAATTTCGATGGGATACAAACTAGTTTATTAATAAACCATCTGCGGCCCCACAAACTTCACTCGTATCACTTGCCTTTATTTATAATTAAAATTTAAAATAAAATAAAACAAAAAAACATGGTAAGCACCTCATGCCACTATAAAAATATCAATCAAAATTCTATTAAAACTTATGCCATAACAATAAGCCACGATTCTTGCGTACGAAGGGGGAGGATTTAGTTTTGCTACTTTGCTATTGATTTGACTATACAATTTCAGTTAGTTATGAAGGCGGTGAGGGTGGGATCTTACTTTTCCCTAATCCTATCTTATGATAAATAATTTTTCACTTTATAGCTAAAAGTTGACCAAGGTTTGATTATTCGTAATTAGGATTTTAATTTCTTCTAATTCCATTTTTAGTAGTAAATATTAAGAATTACTAAATTCACAAACTTTTTTGAATTGACAATTAGAAAGTGTAAAATTTGAGATCATATAGCTTCAGAGAATAATATCTGAAGTCCAGATAGATTTACTCGAAACCTAAACCAACCCACAATCATAAATAAGCCATGGGATCCTCTATCTAATACTATTATCAAAGAGCCGATTCTTACAATTTTTATTTTGCCTAATATACCCCATATTCTAAATTTATTTTAAGGAATTAAATTTATATAAACTTCTCTTACTTCAACTACAATTTTACTTCTCCGCTCTTATTTATCTTCTCAATTTTCCAAGAACATTTTTCTATCTCCTCGAGAATCTATTGATTTCTACGTGCTATATCATAAAACTCACAATATTAAATAATAAATATGATAAATATAGGGAAATATAACAAAAACTATACTATTATTTTTAACATATTTTTTTAAATTAATAATTTAAAAAAACATATCTACGTCCAACGCACGACACGTGGCTGTGACAAATCCTAGGGGTTTAAAGATTTCAAATGTTAGGTATATATTTTCCTTATATAAATCTTAAATCCTAAATCATTAATTTTACCACGTGTCATTAATCTATTAAGGTAATAGAAGATGTTACATGTTTTGGCAATATAAGATCCAAACTGCATAAATAATAAGGAAAATTCATTAGAAATAATAATTGAACACCATTAATTTTACCACGTGTCGTTAATCAATTAAGAAAATAGAAAATATCACATGTTTTGACAATTGAAGATCCGAACTGCATAAATAATAAGGAAAATTCATTAGAAATAATAATTGAACACTAGAAGCAAATCGTTGTTTCTTTAGACCATGCACACGCTTGCTCCTTCTTCCACTTCAGTCCTCCCCTTCTATTCTTATGATTATCGAGTCGAACAAGGCTCGCCGGAGAAAATTGAGCAAAGGAAAGATCAGAATGAGAATGGGGGATGCCGGAGATCTTAACATCCCTCCAAGACTTCTTCTCAAGATCAAGCCATTTCAAGCCACCATCTCCCAATTATGCCGGAAAAACACTTGCCCTTTGCTCTTCAAGTAAGCTACAATCCTCATTCCTCTCGCTTCCGTTTTAACGGAGAACAGCTTCGTCCACGATTTCTCCTTTCCGTAATCTTTCATCACCCATGCGTCCATGCCCATAAGATTCTCATGGCCGTAGCTCCAAATCAAGCACCCATCCAACGCATCTAAACTCTCCCACCACCGCCGCTCTTCACTCGGTGGCCCCGCCACCAAGCGATGAACTTCTCTTCCCAGATCCAGTACCACCATCATCCCGTCGCGCCATCTCCAGTGCAGCGCTCCATCGAGAAAAACACCGCGTTCTCCCAAGCAATCGCCTCCAGGAAAATCGATCGTCCTCCAAAAAGGCGATTTCAAACTGTAAACCCTAGTTCTGAAGTGGCCGTAAAATTTGTCAATCCTCACGACTTTATAGTCGTCGGAACCCTCGTCATATCCGAGCCCACATCTTGCTAACTCGTATCCATACCCAGGCGGCGGCGGTGGAAGCAAATGGAAATCTTGAAGCAACGGATTCCAAATCACCCAGCTTTTATCGTTGTTATTGTGAGATATAAGGATGAGGCCGTTGCACGAGGGCGCCGGCAGGTCGCTCAGGCGAGGGACGCCGAGGTGGATTATCTGCTTCAAGGTGATCACGTGGAGTTCTTGGTATCCGCGTTCATAGTTTATGGAGTCTAGAGATAAACAAAAGAGTGCGCCGCCGTGCCGGTTTCTGGTGAGGATGGTGGAGGAGAAGGACAGTTGGTTTTTGGTGTGGGATTTAACGAAAATCGGATCGTCGATGATGCTCTTCCACGCTTTGCACACACATCTGAGGCGGAGGAGGGTCGTCGCCGGTATACGGCTGAGTATGTTGTGGACAATATCTAATGAAGCTTCCTCCAACATAGTTAGGGTAGTATTAAAATATAATAATTCCACTAGAGGTGAATACACTCACATTTATATATAGTGCACGTGGGTTATGTTAAAAACACGCGACTATATAGGACTCTATTTCAAGCTAATCTAGTATACAGACTACAGAGATTACATATGAATTGAACATATCCTAATTAATAACTAGCACAATCACCACCATTCAATTGTCAGCTTCCTATTACTGAATTCAAAATCTGCAGACTTAGATTACTGTTTTATCACTTTATGGAATAAAATGAAAAGGGGGAATTATTCGGAAATGGACAAGTTAATTAGAGGTGGGCTCTAAATTAATATACTTTTCCTAATCCTATCTTTTGAAAAATAATTTTTCACTTTATATCTAAAAATTTACCATAAGGTTTGATTATTGGTAATTAGGATTTTAAATTCTTCTAATTCCAATTTTTAGTAGTAAATATAATCTTCTAATTCCAGTTTTTAGTAGTAAATATAAGTAAGAATTACTAAAATCATAATATTCTATGGATTGACAATAAGCAGTTGTAAATATAATTATTTAAAATCGTATAACTTCAGAGAATAATATCTAAAGTCCAGCAGAGTATTAATCCAATTACACGAGAGCTAAAACAAACCACAAATCAACCATCTTTCATAAATAAAAACATGCAGTGATCAAATTTAAAATTCATTACAAATAATAAACACCAGACGATAAGTCATACACGGGCTTTCTCTTTCTCCCTCTTCCTCTTCATTCCTCCCCTTGTATACTTAAGATTATCGAGTCCAACAAGGCTCAGAGAAAACTGAGCAAAGGAAAGATGAGAATGGAGGAGGATGCCGGAGATCAAAGAATGAGAATGGAGGATGCCGGAGATGTTAATTTCCCTCCAAGACTCCCTCTCAATAACAAGCCATTTCAACACATTTCCCCTATCCCGGAAAAAGACTTGCCCTTTGCTATTCAAGTAAGCTACAATTGTAAGACAGCTCGCATAGTTGGTTTCGAAGGAGAACAGCTTCGTCCACGATTTCTTCGTTTCGTAATCTTCCATCACCCACGCCTCCACGCCCTTAAGATTCTGATGGCCGCAGCTCCAAATCAAGCACCCATCCAACGCATCTAAACTCTCCCAGCACCACCGCCCTTCGTTTGGTGGCGGAGGCGGCGGTGCCACCAAGCGATGAGCCTCTCTCCCAAGATCGAGGGCCACCATCCCGTCGCGCGATCTCCAGTGCAGCGCTCCATCAAGAAAAGCACCGCAATAACCTCAACAATCGCCTCCCGGAAAATCGATCGTCCTCCAAAAACGCGATTTCAAACTGTAAACGCTAGTTTTGTGCTTGAATATTTTGGCGTAAAATCGGTCAACCCTCACGACTTTGTAGTCGTCGGAACCCTCGTCGTATCCGAACCCACATCGTAGTAAAACGCTTAGACTAGTTTCAGGCGGTGGAGGTGGAAACAAGTGGAAATCTTGAAGCAACGGATTCCAAATCGCCCAGTTTTTATTGATGTTATTGTGAGAGATAAGAATGAGGCCGTTGCACGAGGGCAATGGCGCTCGGTAGTTAAAATCAAATATTCGGTAGTTAAACCACTTAACTACCAAATTAACGACCGAAAATATCCGTAATTAAACAGTGCGTCGTTAAATCATTGGCGACCGAACTGTCGGTTGTTAAAACACAACTACCAAATTTTCAGTAGTTAGTGGTCAACGGTGAACAACTACAGAATTTTCGGTAGTTAAATTAACTACTGAAAATTCAGTAGTTAAATACAGTTTAACCGAATTGGGCTACCGAATTTTCGGTAGTTATTCCGTCGTTAATTGAAAATATGGGTGTAGAGCATAGGTTGTATTTTTCACTATCCACATACTCTAATCATCAATCCATAAAATCGAAATGGGCTACAATTCAGACATTTTAAGCCATAAATATCATTAAACATACCAAAATAATGTAGTTTTCATATCCTATAATTCGATCAAGGTCAATAAGATCCCATAATTCGATCAAAGGCAAAAAAAAAAAAAATCTAGCTATTCGATCACAAAACAAAGTATCCAATTCAAAAGCCAATGTAGTCCAAGTCTAAGGATGAGGTGGGGGTGGTGGCTGGAATCGTGATTGGAAAATGTCGAATCCGGTAGAAGATGACATGAAGGCAAACATCCAACACATGAGGCAGAATTCCCTTTTATCTTTTCCAAGTTCCCTTTTGCTGCCTTCCTTTTCGCGGTCGATACGAAATCCTTGTATGGTATACCGGCAGCCAACTCAGGCGAGGGACGCCGCGGTGGATTATCTGCTTCAAGGGGATCACGTCAAGTTCCTTGCATCCGTCGGCAGCGTAGTTTAGGGGGTCTAGAGACAAGCAAAAGAGTGCACCGCCGTACTCGCATTTGGTGAGAATGGTGGAGGAGTTTTGGTTTTTGGTGTGGAATTTGACGAAAACCGAATCGTCGATGATGCTCTTCCATGCTTTGCACACAGATCTGAGGCGGAGGAGGGTCATCGCCGGTAGACGGCTGAGTATGTCGTGAACAATATCAAATGAAGCTTCAGACATAGTTAGCTACAGTGTTCTAAAAGAAGGCCGGTTTGGCCGCCTAGAAGGTGTCGGGCCGTCCCGATTAATGACAAGACAGTTTTTTCTAAGCGGCGGCGAATTAATTGGCATCTAGGCAGATGCTTAGGTAGTACTAGGCATGTGTAGGCAGTCCAAAGAGGGTTTAGACGAACTAGTTGGGGCTTGAAGGACCGTAAGATTAAATTATAAGTGAAAAATTATGAATTTATACTTTAACTTATGGATACCATTATAAATATATAAAAAATTTGACGTAGACTTTAATTTTATTGTGCTCTCTGCAACTTCTTTTATTATTTTTTTATTTTTTTATTTTTTTTCCTACTGCTAGCCATCCCCACCCTCTCTTCTCTCTCTCTTTCCCCCCATCCCTCTTTCTTCCTCCTCTCGACTATGCTGCTTCTTCATTCTTCTTCTTTCTTTCTTTTTTTTTTTTTTTTTTTTTTTTTTCTTTTTCGCATTATCATACCCTCCCTACGCCACCACCCCACATCGACAGCCACACCGTCGCTACCACCCTCCATTGACGCCGGAGACACATCCCACCATCGCCGGTCACGAACGCCGTCGTCACCCTCACCGTCGCCTGTGTCGAGTCTCATTATGTCAAGAGCGAAACGGGCTTGAATGGGGATCGAACGAGCCTCTTGAGCTCGATCGAGCATCTTTGTGTCGGGCTCGAATGGCTCTATCAAGCCTTTCGTGCTCGATCGAGCCTCTTTGTGTTTGGCGTCAATGGGGCTCGAACGGGCTCGATCGAGCCTTTGGTGCCTGATCGAGCCTCCTATATAACGGGCTCATTAAGGGTATCTTTGTCCAATCGGGTCGAAAGTGGCTAAAATTTATATGTTTTTATGTAGTGGTTAGTATCGTTTTCTATGCATAATTATTGTGAAAAAAAGTCAATTTTCCAAAATTATTCAATTCTAATGATATTATCTTCAATAAATATATCTACTACTTAATATTTTGTCTTGATGCATCTACAAGATACTCCCTCCGTCACCGTCCACAATATTTACGTACTGGGATCTTTCGGCACGTATTTTGATGTGCCGAAAAGTGGATATTAAAATTAGGTTTATATCTACTTGAGATAGTATACTATTATTTTACTTGTAGTGTAAGTGTAATTCATATATCTTGTACAAAACCACAAAAATATATAATTCATATATCTTGCATTTTTTATTTCCAATGCGACTATATAAAAAGGTGTTCGCATAGCATACTCTACATCTGTTTTTATCCTGGCACATACTTACATATTGACAATAAGCAATTGTAAAATTTAAAATCATATAGCTTCAGAGAATACTATGATACTACTATCTAAAGTCCAGCAAAGTATTAATCCAATTCCACGAGCTAAAACAAACCACAAATCAACCATCTTTCATAAATAATGAGCAGTAATCCTATATTTTGACCTTACACGGGCTTTCTCCAGACGATACACATGCTTTCTCCCTCCTCCTCCTCACTCCTCCCCTTCTATTCTTATGATTATCGAGTCGAACAAGACCCGGACAAAACTGAGAAAAGGAAATCTCATCAGTATGAGAATGGAGGATGCCAGAGTTCGTAATATCCCTCCATGACTTCTTCTCAAGATGAAGCCATTTCAGGTCACTTCCCCTATGCCGCAAAAACACCTGCCCTTTGCTCTTCAAGTAAGCTACTACAGGTTCCATACTTCTCCCTTCGGTTTCAACGGAGAATAGCTTCGTCCACGATTTCTCCCTTCCGTAATCTTTCATCACCCATGCGTCCAGATCCACAAGATTCCGATTGAGGTAGCTCCAAATCAAGCACCCATCCAACGCATCTAAGCTCTCCCAGCACCAGCATTCACATTTCGGAGGTGGTGGCGCCACCAAGCGATGAACCTCTCTCCCAAGATCGAGGGCCACCATCCCATCCCACGATCTCCAGTGCAATGCTCCATCAAGAAAAGCACCACAACCTCCCACACAATCGCCTCCCGGAAAATCGATAATCCTCCAACAACGCGATTTCAAACTGTAAACCCTAGTTGTGTAGTAATCGTCGTTGACTCTTTTGCCTTGAAATTCATCAACCCTCACGACTTTGTAGTCGTCGGAACCCTCGTCGTAGCCGAACCCATATCTTGCAAGAACAGTTTCAGGCCGCGGCAGCGGTGGCGGCGGAAGCAAGTGGAAATCTTGAAGCAACGGATTCCAAATCGCCCAGCTTTTATTGATGTTACTGTGAGGGATAAGGATGAGGCCGTTGCACGAGGGCGATGGCAGCCCACTCAGGCGAGGTACGTCGCGGTGGATTATCTGCTTCAAGGGGATCACGTCGAGTTCCTCATATCCGTCGGCGGCATAGTTTAGGGAGTCTAGAGACAAGCAAAAGAGTGCACCGTGCCGGTTTCTAGTGAGGATGGCGGAGGAGGAGTGTTGGTTTTTGGTGTGGGATTTGACGAAAATCGGATCGTCGATGATGCTCTTCCATGCTTTGCACACACATCTGAGGCGGAGGAGGGTCTTCGCCGGTAGACGGCTGAGTATGTCGTGGACAACATCACGTGAAGCTTCCGACATAGTTAGGGTAAGAATATGACTCTTCTAGAGTTAATTACACTACATCTATATATAATCTTTTCATTATTTTCAAGCTAGTTTGGGAATTCTTGACCTAACCCTAAACCTTTGATCTCTTGGGCTACTTACTGGGCTGTCGAATATACAAAACATTTTTTTTTAGCTAAAAAAATTAATTATTTACAAGACAATTTTTACACGTTAATTATATAAATAGAGTATTTGATGATCTCTCAACATTGCTCTCCTCTTTACAATACATTGATGGGTTCGTAAGCAATTGATATATTTAACACATAGCATTAATAATACAACAAAAATTAAGAGAAAATATGTTGATAGAAACTGTCTTTTGCCTGACTTAACATTAATAGTTAGGTGATGGAAAGAGAAGCTGAACTGCTAATAGTTTGAACTAAATATAATTAGTGAATAATAGTCCAGCTATACTAAAACGAACTTAAGTCTATTTCTTCACCTGTACCTCTCACACAAAACTTCAATCTCAACCTGCAACCAGGAAACAGAAACGATCAGACTATAATTTTTTGCTATGCTGTTTAGTGTTTTTCTACTTATGACCTGAAAGTAAGAATTTATTATGCTCGTGAAAGTATATTTCAAATATGTAGCGAAAATCATTTATAGCAAAAGCCAAAATATATAAGAAAGAACATGTCTTTTACCATATACTATGTCTTTCACATCAAGCAAGTGTTAAAAATCATCAATAGAAGCAAAGTATATTTGAAGACATGGGGGAGAGCAAATCCGAGAAAATATATTGTGACAGCAGTTAGCAATAGATAGCATTGCTGAAAACAGAGTATTTTGCTCTAGAACGGAGCTTACCAGCAACACATATCAGTTCATCGATGAACTCGAAAAAAAACCAAGATATAGAGCTAAAGCACTGCAAAGGTGAAGAACAACTGCCATATATGTTTACCACCAAGATATTACCAAGATCTAACTTTAGAGTTATTGCATGAAAGGAAATCGATTTAAGTTATGCAAATCCCCACACAGAATGTAATCAAGCTCAAGCCCTTTCATTATGAAACTAAGAAACCTAATATTGTAGAAATATTATTGACATTTGATATCCTACTATACCAACCTCCACCCAAGAAAGCTATCAGAACCACCAAGAATCATCCTTCATTATTGAAGAAATTTGTACAAGCATAGAAAAAGAATTTCTTTTATAGAAAAAAGTTGGCCCTGATGATCAATGCATCTTAAAATCAATTAAACTACAACAAAGCAATCAACTTTATAAACCATTTTAATCAAGAACACTAGTATCAATTCAATCAACTCATAAATCATTATAGATGAGAATAGTAAAGTCAATTCATGACAATTAGTTTACCTTCCATGATCTCCATCTCTCTTCCTCTTCCTCCTAATCCCATTCTCTTAACCACAACACGGTCATTAACATCGAGTCGAAGAAGGCTCCCAGCAGAAAACTGAGAGAAGGAAACGTAACGGCAGCCTACAACAAACACTTCCTTCACAGTGTTGCTCTCAAGATCAACCCAAAACATCCCACCGCCGCAATGCTCGAGAAAAATCTGCCTTCTCCTCTGCAAATAAGCTACAGGCCTCAAACCCCCTGCAACATTAGACAGAAGAAGGTCCATGGAGCAAAGCTTCATCCATGAATTCTCCACTCCATAATCCCTCATCACCCACACCTCCAAGCCCTTCCCCTCTCCATTTTCGGGATAATAACTCAGAAATAAGACCCATTCAAAGCATCCAACACCTCATAACTGCATTTTCCTTGCACCAAACATGGGATGAGGCCGAGAAGAAGACTGAATTCTTCTCTCCCAAGATGAAGAACAGCTATCCCATCCCTCGATTGCCAGTGCAGAGATCCATTCAGGAAAACCCCATCACCAACAAAAGAGATTTCGTACGGAAAATCCTGAATTCTCCTCCAAGAACGCAGCTTCATACTGTACACAGGGTTCGGTAGAAGACAAGTTTCCCTCGATTCCATGAGAACGCAGTTTGTCTATCCTCACCACTCTGTAATCATCGGCGGCAGCTTCGTAGCCGAAGCCAACGCTCACCGGTCGACGGGCGTCCGGGAAATCTTCACTGGGTTGGGGCAATTCGTGGAGGCTCTGAAATAAGGGGTTCAAATCACCCAACCCTTCCAATTGCGGCGGTGGGAGATGAGAATCAGACCGTTGCACGACGCCGCTGGAGCCTCCAGTAGGCGGGGCTGGCCGCGGTGGATCAACTGCTTGAAAGGGTGAGTGACGATATTTTGGAACATTCCGCCCATTTTAGGCGGTCGAGAGAAACAGAGCAAACCCCGCCGCCTTTGGACTCTTTGATAAGGACGGTGGAGAGAGAGTGGGTGTGTAAGTGTTTGGTGTGGAACTGAACGAAGGAGGGATCGTCGATGACTTGTTTCCACGCTTTGCACACAGCCCTAAGGCGAAGGAGGGATTCCGCTGGTATACGGCTGAGCATTTCGCGGAGAACATCGCTCGGAACGTCGGACATGTCGCCGGTATCGGAATCGGAGGATCACAGCGGCGCCGGTTATACGAGATTTTTGCTTTTCTCTTTGTTTAGTAGTACTGTCATTTCTCACTCTGAATTTCCAGTGGAATTGGAGAAGGCCGAATTGACGAACTTTCAACTTTCTTTATTAAAATTTTAATGAATATAATATCAAATACTTACTCTTTTTTTTTTTTTTATTGAGTCGACGATTGCTCTTAACTTGAGTACATAATATGGACAAAAAAAATTTTTTTTCCTTTGGTAATTTTTATGAGAAAAATAACTTTATCCGAGAAAAATATTGGATGATTTATCAAAGATAAATAGTGATTTTATCTCATGTCAAACTTATTTTACAGGTTATCAAAATAATGTCTTTGAAATATCAAACGAGAGAAAAGGTTAAATAAAATAAGACCTTAATGAATTGACTATTTTGCTTTTACCAAAATCAGATAAAGAAAAATAAAGAAATTACTCTTTGAATAGATTTGATATGCTTATCCATTCAACTTTATGGAGTTGATGATGTCAACGGCCATCCACATTTTAAGGTGAAAACTCGTAAATTACATCAGCCCAGAAAATTCTCAGCCGTCACACACAATTAATCTGTTACTAAAAATACGAAGTACAAATATGGAAACCAAAATTTGTTTGATATTCCGCCATTCTAGGAAATAAAAATTTACCCAAATTAAAAATTCTATAAAAGAAACGAACCCAGAAAGCCAAAGGCGTCTTCATTGTGCTCATTTCTTCACTGCATGGAAGCCTGCGATAGAACAAGTTATTGCTTAGCAATAAGAAATTTATAGTTAAGCAATAAGGAAAGAGATAAAGACATTAATTTGCTTCCATTATCTCTTCCAATTCTATCATGGCTTCCGAAATTTCATTAGAAGATATAAGAAATGAAACAGCCGATCTTGTAAGTCTTCTTCTTCATTTTTCAAGCAATTCTTTTTTTTTTTTCTTTTTTTTTTTGGGTTTTAGGTTTTTCTGTTTGGGAGTGAATATTGATGAGTTGAAATAACAGGAAAAAATCCGGTCGAGGAGGTGTTCGCAGCGTTGAAATGTACGAGGGAGGGATTGACCTCAGCCGAAGGCGACAACGCCTCCAGATTTTCGGGCCAAATAAGTTGGAGGAGAAGAAGGAGAGCAAGTTCCTTAAATTTTTAGGGTTCATGTGGAACCCTCTTTCATGGGTCATGGAAAGTGCTGCAGCTATGGCTATTGCTTTAGCCAATGGAGGAGTAAGATCAATATTCTAATAATATTTTATTTCCATTAAAATTGAAATTTAAAAAAAAAAATGATATTGAAGAAATTAGGGTTTTTTCAAAATTTAGGGCAAACCTCCAGATTGGCAGGACTTTGTTGGAATCATGGTGTTGCTCATCATCAATTCCACCATTAGTTTCATTGAAGAAAACAATGCAGGAAATGCTGCTGCTGCTCTCATGGCTGGACTTGCTCCCAAATGCAAGGTAATTAGTGATTTCTTTATTCCTTATAATTTTCATATTTAGATTGATATTTTTTTCTTTACTATATATTATTGGAAAAACCTAGGTTTTGAGAGACGGCAAGTGGTGTGAGTGTGATGCATCAGTCCTGGTCCCTGGAGACTTGATCAGTGTGAAACTGGGGGACATTATCCCGGCCGATGCTCGTCTCTTGGAAGGCGATCCTCTGAAAATCGACAGTCTGCGCTCACGGGCGAGTCTCTCCCTGTAACCAAACACCCCGGTGACGAAGTCTTCTCCGGCTCGACCTGCAAGCAAGGCGAAATCGAGCAGTCGTCATTGCAACCGGAGTCCATACCTTCTTCGGAAAGGCGGCTCATCTCGTCGATAGCACCAACAATGTGGGACACTTCCAGCAGGTAAAATGTGCCACACTATTTACTAGTATAATATATCGAATCATAATAAACATTTATTGCTACAAACTGAAGCTTAAATTTATTAACTATTAGTTTAACAAAAAAAAAAATTGTGAAATAGATGCACCCTAACAAGTACTACAAAATTAAACTAAACTAACTAAAACTCAAGAGATTAGGAAACTGAAAATGGTACACAATGTTAAAACCAAAAAGTGTCACTAAATCCTAATTAGTGAACTACTGCAATATCTTATCATTCAAAACGAAACAACTTTGATTTTAAAGTCTAATTCTTCTCTTGATTAGGTTTTGACTGCCATTGGAAACTTCTGCATCTGCTCCATAGCTGTGGGGATGATAATCGAGATTATAGTGATGTACCCTATTCAGCACAGGAAGTACAGAGACGGGATCGATAACCTTCTCGTGCTGCTGATCGGAGGGATTCCGATTGCGATGCCGACGGTTTTGTCGGTGACTATGGCCATCGGTTCTCACAGGCTGTCGAGCAAGGGGCCATTACTAAGAGGATGACCGCCATTGAAGAAATGGCCGGAATGGATGTTCTCTGCAGTGACAAGACCGGAACACTCACTCTCAACAAGCTCACAGTCGACAAGAATTTGATCGAGGTCTTCCCCAAGAACATGGATCGAGACACTCTCATGCTGCACGCAGCTCGAGCTTCTAGGGTTGAGAATCAGGACGCCATTGATGCTTCCATTGTTAACATGCTTAGTGATCCTAAGGAGGTAGGTGTACACAAGCACTTAGTGATGGTTCGAACCCTCGATCTATTGGTTGGTTGACGTATTGGTTGGAATTGGTTGGAAGGACGTGTCTTACCAATTCATTTGTGCTTTGTCGTTATATATACACAAATTGTTAGCTTAATTTGTTATGGCCCTCTTTTGATGATTTTCATGATTTTTTTTGTTTGTGTTCTTAGGCAAGAGCCGGCATTACTGAGGTCCATTTCTTACCTTTTAATCGGTTGAAAAGCGTACTGCGATTACTTATTATGATTCAAAGGGAGATTGGTTTAGATCCAGCAAGGGTGCACCGGAGCAAGTATGATCATGATTGTTTAATTAAATTATGATCAGATATATTTCCTTTTCTATTTTTATGAGCTAAGTTTTTTCTTTTTCAAATTTGGTTAGATAATTGAACTTTGTGGGCTCAAAGGGAAGCCTTGAAGAAGGCACACCTCATCATCGACAACTTGCAAACCGCGGCCTTCGTGCTCTTGGCGTAGCTCAACGGTGACTCGATATGCATTTTATGTACAACTATAATATATTTTCGATGGTTCGAGATCTTTTCTAACTCCAATAATTTTCAGACAATCTCGGAGAAATCGAAAGAGAGCGCGGGCGAGCCGTGGGAGTTTGTGGGACTCTTGCCTTTGTTCGACCCACCAAGGCATGACAGTGCAGAGACAATCAAAAGAGCTCTTCAGCTTGGAGTCAACGTGAAGATGATCACCGGCGACCAGCTCGCCATCGGAAAGGAAACCGGCCGCCGCCTAGGAATGGGGACGAACATGTATCCATCTTCATCACTTCTTGGACAGTGCAAAGATGAATCCATTGCTTCAATCCCAGTCGAGGAACTCATCGAGAAAGCCGACGGCTTCGCCGGAGTTTTCCCAGGTCAGAACTAGTACTTCTGTTCTGAAACTGCAAGCAAACCCTAATCTCATCAAAACTAACAAAACTTCAACTCTTGATGGCGTAGAGCACAAGTACGAGATCGTGAAGAAACTGCAAGAGATGAAGCACATCTGCGGCATGACCGGGGACGGAGTCAACGACGCTCCGGCTCTGAAGAAGGCCGACATCGCATCGCCGTCGCCGACGCCACGGACGCCGCCAGGAGCGCCTCCGACATCGTCCTGACGGAGCCCGGGCTGAGCGTGATCGTGAGCGCAGTCCTCACGAGCAGAGGCGATCTTCCAAAGGATGAAGAACTACACCCTCTACGCAGGTCTCGATCACGATCCGCATCGTGATGGGGTTCATGCTGATTGCCCCTAATCTGGAAATTCGACTTCTTCCCCCTTCATGGTTCTGATCATCGCCATCCTCAACGACGGAAACCATCATGACTATCTCCAAAGACAGAGTGAAGCCATCGCCGGTGCCGGATTCTTGGAAGCTAAGAGAGATTTTCGCCACCGGTGTTGTTCTTGGGACTTACATGGCCGTCATGACTGTCATCTTCTTCTACCTCGCCTCCGACACCGACTTTTTCTCCGTAAGTCAACGCTTCTTCTTCGGAGATGCTGAGGTTAAAGAGAGTTCGAGAAACTAGGGTTTGACTTTTTTCATGATGATATAATTTTCAGGTGATTTTCAAGGTGAAGTCTTTGAGGGAAAAACCTAGTGAGCTAACAGCTGCACTGTATCTTCAAGTAGCATCATCAGTCAGGCTCTGATCTTTGTCACGAGGTCTCGAAGCTGGTCGTTCCTCGAACGCCCGGTCTCTTGCTCGTTGCTTGCTTTCATGGCGGCTCAGTTGGTAAGACACTGCACGCAAATTTGTGAACAAGAAAGTTGAGTAGTGAATCAAAATTTCAACTTGTTTCCTTTTTTGGTATGATTCAGGTGGCCACAGTAATTGCTGTGTATGCAAACTGGGGAATTTGCAAGAATCAAAGGGATGGATGGGGATGGGCTGGAGTGATATGGATTTACAGCATTGTTACTTATTTCCCACTTGATATCCTTAAATTCATTATTCGCCTTACCTTGAGTGGTAAAGCCTGGGATTCCATGATCCAAAAGAAGGTAATGGATAAAAAATCTGTTTTTTTTTTTTTTTTTTTTTTTTTTTTGAAGTTTCCATTTTGCAACCTTTTTTTATTTATCTTTTTTCCATATATAAATACTAGACTGCTTTCACGACCAAGAAGGACTACGGGAAGGGCGAGAGAGAGGCGCAGTGGGCCGTGGCTCAACGTAGCCTCCATGGCCTCTCTAGTGCACAAGATGCTGCTTCGTTCAACGACAAAGATTCCACGGAATTATCAGAAATTGCAGAGCAGGCTAAAAGAAGAGCTGAAGTTGCAAGGTGTGTACTAATTTATAAATATGTATAAAATATATTATTGAATTATTATAAGTTAATGTGTGAATGATGATTGGTTTTGTGGTAGGCTGAGGGAAATCCACACTCTGAAGGGACACGTTGAATCAATGGTGAAGCTCAAGGGAATGGATATTGAGACTATCCAGCAACACTACACTGTGTAAATTTAAATCTCAGATGTGAGAGATTTGATGGATCGGTTGTTGACAATTGAGGAAGCACAAGGTAATGAAAGAGGCAGACACACTTCCTTTTATTTACAACTGTTTCTTTCATTAGTATTTAGAGGTAATGATCTATGATTGTAAAATACAGAGTCATATGTTTGGATGGAAGTCTGAGATTTATATGAAATCATTAAAATAAAAATAAATGAGGATGTATTATGTACTATATGGAAAATAATCTCAATCATATAAAACAAAAAAATAAAATAAAGTAGATTGTGAAAATACATACAAATCTCAATTCAGGACATGGCTACAGCTACCCTATGTGGCCTTCATGTTTAAGGTACCACAGTGCACCTTCTGCCGCACTCTCCGCTGCATCTTTCTTTTTCAACCGCGGTACTCCAATGAACTCGAACTCCTCATTCATCTTTCCCGGATTTCCAGCACAACCTTATACACCGCTACCTGAAAAGTATTCGAATTCAAAACTCACTATACAAAATATTTTTCCTTGAATAAAAAATAATTCATGAAGCAATACAATGAGTAAGCCTATCACTTACTGCTTCGAATGGCCTGGTCCTTTTTCCATGAGACGATCGAAAACAGGTGGCTTCCAGTGTTTTGCAGTACATATGTTGTTGAGACAAGATCTCGCATTTTCTGCGGAAGTAGCACCTGAGATATTATTACAATATAAGTAACAATATATAATAAAAAGCATTTTCAAACCAAAGAAAGAAAGATAATAAGCTTTCGACAATTGCTTAAACCGGTACCTGTTATGTGCGAATCAGAATCTGAGGCGCTATAGGGAGGGATAGCTGGAGAATCTCTGCTGCAGCCATTTTCTTGAACGCTGGCTTCCACAAGAAGGTCCTGTGGAAGAGGCCGTCTGTGTTGCTGCACTTCCACCAGCTTCGGTATTGAAGGTACTTCATCGTAGCCAATCAACATAGCTTCAAGCCTTTTACTTTCTCTAACCACGTCTTTTAGTGATTTCGACTTGGAGCTATAACCGAAAGCCTGAAGAAGCAGTATCTATTAGAATGAGAAAAGGAGAAGGAAATGCATGAATTACCTTTCAATCAATTCCTCAACATGAAAAACATATTTCCTCCACAAATTCCAAAAAACAATTCGACCCTCTATTAAGACGCTCTTTTCCACCTTTATTGCACATGTGCATTTCATGAGCATAAACATGTCATTTTTGTGCATAATCTGTCAATTATTATTATGCCAAGGTGAAATACAATTTGGATCCAAATTCATTTAATTCATTCAACATCCAATCATAAAATAAGAGATTGTATAGTGTTAATTTAGAAACATAAAGAATAAATATTAGGGAATTAAAGTAAATATCTGGAATTAATTAGTAAGAGATCTTACTATAGATAAGGAAACATATCGTGTAAATATCTATAGCTTTTATGAAAGCATGAAAAAGAAAAACCTTTATTCCTCAAAACAACATATGAAAAACAGTCGTATATTAGAAGGCTGCTTCATGTAACCAAAAGCAAAATGTCACAATAAACAAAATAATGGCAATAACTTACATGAGAATCTTACCTTCAAACGTTCAAGTAATTGTCTTGCAGCAATTCTCTTCGCAGTTTTGCCACTTACGTTGGATGCAGAAGCAGTTTCAGACACCTCAACGCTGTCAACTTTAGCTTCCACCAAGAATGCATCATGTTTCCTCAATTTAGAGAACTGCAAATCCCAGTTATAGGATTCGCAAAGTTCTCTAAGCTCCCTAAGGGGGTTAAACTGCATCTTGGAAGTGTTAACAATAGGATCGAGCAGTGACAACATTATCTTCCACAGATAGTTCAAATTGAACCCTGTGTCCAGAAATAGTGCACCCATACATGACTCCACCACGTCGCCAAGAACCTTAAGCAATTAGGCAAATTACAAGTTAAAGATTGCATTGCTTCTATAAAAAGTCATGATATGTTCAAAGAAAGCCACCTAAACTATTACAATTCTCAAGACCAATTGAATCATAAATCACATTTCATTTCTCACTTTCTCAAACTTGTGCATGTCGTGTGCATAGTATGTCATTGTTATGAAACACAATTCGGACCGAAAATTATCTTAGTAATTCACAACAAATTCTAAATTCGGAGACTACTTCACATTATTAGAAACAGAGAAACACTATAAACAATATAATGGCAGTAAATAAAGTAATTAATTGATTTTGTGAGCAAAATATTAACTTTAAGCGATAAAACATCTTATAAATTATTTCAAAAAACTTTTAAAGCTCACCCAAATGCCCACTACATAGAATATATGAGAACGATATGTTTTTATCAGAGCAGATAAATAGATCAATTTAGATACAAGGTGTAGATAGATTACCTTTGGATAAGTTCTCTCTTCTATGTGCTCTGTCTCAGATGCTGTATTTCCAATCTCATCAACAAATTTGGTCATCGAATCACGGAGAGCGCTAGATTCACATATTACAAATTTATCAATGGACCTACGGCCAGCGACATCAGCAAAGGCAAGGTTGCACACTGACATAGATCTCAAATCAGTTATCTGGCCAGGTTTCAGTTCTGGAAACGACGTATACAGATATGAAGTGACCAGATAATCCAATACAGCATCACCAAGAAATTCGAGCCTCTGGTTCCAAAAGGCAAATATGTCTTAGAAATAATAGTTGGAAAAAGGAATTCTAACATTTGTAAACAATTGAGAATAATTGAGAACAGTGACTTTACCTGATAGCAACCTCCAATATTGTTGAAAGAAGGATGGACAAGGGCCTGAATGAGCAAACCTTTGTGGGTAAACTCATGTCCCAAAATTTTTTCTAAAGCGCTAACATCCATCCTATTAGCGAAAGGCAGAAACGCCCTACTCATCGAGCAGATTATGTCCGTTTTGGAAGGTTCAAAATCTGCTTGTATCCCTATCCAATTAAGAAAAGCAATTGCTGCCTTGAAGCCGCTATCAACTATAAGAGCTCCAGTTAGCGACTCAACAACATCTGCAATGGTCTTCTTATGCAGCCAGTGATGGGATTTGATGCACCTAACTTCGGAATTTGCCTCATGTTTCTTCATTAGACATTGGGGATGTATACTTTTCTCAGTCTCCCCATTGCAAGTTAGAGGACAAGGACGACCAAATGCAAAGAATTTGCATGGCTCGAGTGTGTGATCGCGTATATATACCTGAGACACATTATTTTTTACCAAATTGAGAACATTTCAGCAGCAGAACAGAACAGCACAGAAAGATAATCCGCCAAAGTGGATTCATAATATTTCCATAGAAAATTACGATAAGAAGATTAAATCATTACCACAATCATTTATTTCATCAATCGATGTTGCAGTAGATAAAAGGAATTCTTCTGTAAACATAGTCTCACTAATAGAAATTAATGATTAGGAAAGAAAATCCATTGCAAATATCTATGGAAAACAAATGCACAACTTTGAGACGAAGATTTCTGACACTTGTCCACGGCTATTTAGATGCCATGTCATGATTCGTAAAATAGTAATTCAGTCATATTGAGGTTTTTTTGGTATCTTCCACAGCTAGTCGTGACTTCGAAAGCCTCTAAGAATTTATTACTTGTTTCATAGTTTAATGTATTCACAAAAATGTCTAGAAATCTGTTAGGTGCTAGTCAGGTAGCCAAATGGCACTAGAGCCTGCCTGAGAAGGCGACATATAGGCTGCTAGGTGTTCAATGTATAAATAAATATAGTTCCATAGAAGTCTAACATAAATAGTGGGAGTAGCATAATGGTATTCCTCGACCATCTTCGACCAAGATGTCTAGCAATTGAATTCTGTTAATAACAATAGTTAATGCTTTTTCTCTTTTTTCCATTTTTCACTGTTGTCGATTATAACTCTAATACTACTTTATTATGTGATGGGGACAAACCATGTAGCTCTAGCGCATCGGTGCACTTTTTGAAAGCTGAATTCTAGCACAATAGCCCACAAACCCCAGAGGATGATGCAACACCAGGCAAGCCTTTTGCTGGCTCAACTAACGGGATTTGAACTCATGACCTTTCAATCACAGATTCACAAATATACTCATTCCACCAACCAGCCCCACCTCATATAGCACTAATACTCTTCTATATCTATGTTTTTTAGTGCCTTTTTAGATTCAAGTTTTTAACAACCAGTGACATCAAGCCACTACCCATAAGTACCTTTCTCCAACCCCTGAACCACAGCCTAAACCCAACTAAAGCTTTTTCCACATACCTCCCACAAGCCGCCACCCCTGTTCTCCTACATTCATTCCACAGTTTCCATCAAAAAACTATTGTGAAAATGGAAATTAGTTTCAAGAAACAAAAACAAGAATGACTTAGAGAAATAAATGCAAGATTTTCATTAAATTATGCAAGATTTTTCTCTTTTTGAATTAGAGGGTTGCTTAGGAAAATCGAAAGCAACAATAATCTTTCCTTTTGGATGTGTATCAAAGAATGAAAAAAGAAGATCAAATCAAATTACCTCATTGGTCAATATACTTTTAATTAGCTTGTTTTAGAGGAACATCAGGTAGGGTATAGCCAGGGATCCAAGATCAGTAAATTCTTCAATTTTACACTAGGAAGGCCATTTGGTCTACCCGTCCCGATATCTCTATGT